>MVAH01000072.1:0-78505 GCA_014825575.1 Phaffia australis | reverse complement strand
GAGTGGAGGGGGTGGGGGCGGTGGACCTGGCAACTTTTTAGTTCAAGGCCCTAGTTTCTTGGCCGAGTGAGTCCCTCTGCATCTGTTGGAATCGATGCTGTGTAGCTAGTTGAGACTAACAATCTTTCTTCACTGACGAACCACAGTCGGCGAAGACAGCGAGATGCAAATCCTCTATCTATCTGGCCTCCTTCGCCGAAAGGGCCTGCGTCCAATGCGTTCGTCCTTTGTTTTCCTTGTCGCTTCTGTCGATGTCTCTTCTGCCGCAACTCGTATCTGACGTCTCCCTTGTTGATGTTTTTAGGAGAGATAAGCCTGTCAAAACGAAACGTAGCTCCAAGAAGTCGAGCAAGAAGCGAAGAGCAACTCCCTCGGACTCGGATACTGATTCTGACTCTTCTGACCGGCGATACCGACGACGGAAAGAGAAGTCATCTCGATCGAGCCGACACAAGTCGTCTTCATCGCGGTACAAAAAGTCTAGTTCTAGCAGGCGATCTGATCCGGAATCTGATGTTGATACGGATTCTGATAGATCAGAACGGAGACGATCACGTCGTAGATCTTCCAAGAAGCGCAAGACGGACGACTCGGACGACTCTGATGATTCATCAGACGAAGAAGACGTTATCAGCAAGAAGAAGGATGAGGCTGGGGAGGACAGAATCAAGCTTGAAATGGGAGACGCATTTGTTCCTCCTCCAAAAGTTGAGGAGGAGGAGGATGATGATGATGTGGTGGGACCTGTCTTGCATCAATCCAAAGACGAAAAGGGAACCTCCAGAGAGTATGTTTCTTCGATCTTTCAGTAGATACAATTTGTGATCTGACGGTTCTTGTCCTCTTTTGTTGTTGCTCATGATTGTCTCTAGCTTCGGAGGCCACCTTCGACCAGGAGAAGGTTCTGCCATGGCCGCTTTCGTTTCTGATGGTCAACGTATTCCTCGACGAGGAGAGATCGGTTTAGCATCGACCGCGATTGAGCATTTCGAGGCCTCCGGTTACGTCATGTCCGGTTCGAGACATACCAGGATGAATGCAGTCCGAATGAGAAAGGAAAACCAGGTCATCAGTGCCGAGGAAAAGTTCGTTATTTCCCTTCATCCCTAGCGAAGGACCCTCCTTCCTTGCTGGGCTTGCTTCAAATACTCTCTTTGCAGCGAGCAAACCTGACGCTCCTTGTCTTATCTTCTTGTTTTGACAGGCGTGGTATCCTGAAGATGCAGGCCGAAGAGAAGGCTGTTCGTCCATATTGTTTACTTTACTTGCAAACTTTCGCGCTTCATACAGGGGTTTATACTTACTCTGTTCTCTAATCTTTCTGATGAAATAAACAAACACGAAAAACTTTTCGAACAGAAACGAGAATCGATGATTGTCGCCAACTTCCGAGAGATGGTGAGCGAGCGACTAGAACAAGGAGCCAGTAGGCAACGATAAAGAAAGAGCCGAGAAACGAAAACTCTGTCTTCCAAAACCACCAAAGTCAAGCTATAGTTGTCTGATTTCAGAGATGATGTTTTGGATGATCGGAAAGATGGCGAGAAGAGATCATGAGATATGATAAGAAAAGATATAAACTATGTATGATTCGGTGTCTCCTGTGTTCTATTGCATGGTGTCTTTGCATCTTTCTTGAAGCTCCTCCTTATTGTCCGCGCACCAAAGAATCATACATGCAAGTTCCATGAGAATCATACAAAGTTTGTCGAACCAGACACAGGATATACATAATTACAACATGGATAATATACTACTGAACACCAAAAGAACCAAGAAGAGGGAACAAAACATACAAAGAAGCAATTAAAGAGACATGTGATCATACTCGAGAGGAAGGATCTCGACCTTCGACATGCTCGACGTGATCGATTTCGAGTTCCTTCTCTTTCGAGAGGTAACCGCCAGTGTGCTGTGCCTCTCGGGCTCTCTCCGCCTCAGCAATCTGTTGGGAGTAATTGATCGCCAATCAGAGAAGATAGATTAGCCTTTTGAGATGAAAAGAAACAAGGTAGAAAAGGGGAAGAACAAGAAGAGGTGACGAACGTGTTTATCTCGTTCCTCCTGAGTGATCGTTCCAAACAAGACATCCATCTGTTCAAGACTCAAGCCTTTAGTCTCCGGGATCCAGAATCCGAAAGCGGCGGAAAGCAAGTTGGTGCAAGCAAAGAGGAAGAAGATCTTTCCGTTGGGAAGGTCGAGCACGAGATAAGGTGTGATCTTAGTCAACACAAAGTTAAAGCACCATTGGGTGGCAGCGGCGATAGACATTCCTTGTGCTCGAACTCGAGTGGGGAAAATCTCTGAGCAATACACCCAAGGAACAGGCCCCCAAGAGAAACAGTACGGAATCTGATGTTCGCCGGAAGAAGCGAGTCCAGTTCGAGTGAGTAGGCAATAAAGAAGATCCGAAGGGTCAATCGAGAGAAAAAACCATGGTTGAACGTACAACAAACATATAGATCATGGCGGCCATCCCGATCGAGGCACCGGACGGTGTCGTGGCCGTGGCGTTAGGGACGTGAGTGATGAAGATGGCGCCCACAATCCAGAGGAAGAGACTCATTCCAAGCGCTCCAAAGGCAAGTGACCACTTTCGTCCGACTCGCTCGATACCGACGAAGATGAAGAACGAAGTAGAAAAGATTTTGACTGTTTGGAAGGTACACATGTTTAGTCAGAGAGTCGAATGAACATAGATGATGATACGAAAAAGAAAGATTAAGCTACTGACCAATACCATAGATACCAGAGGCGAGCAAGCTGACAGAATTTCCTCGTAGACCGATTGACTGGAAGATCGTGGGGGCGTAGTATGATATTGAGTTTTGTCCAGACCATTGCTGGAGGAAGAAACAGGCGAAAGCGATGAAGACTCTGATCTTCATTCCCTCTGTAATCGGCATCATCGGAAAGAAAAGTTGAGATAAGCAAGTTAGAATGACCTTGATAATGAACCGAGTTTGACTACTGACTCTTGAGAAGTTCGTTGTAAGAAGCTCCGTTGGTGATGGCAAGCTCCTCAGTGATGGCGGCGACATTCTCGTCGAATTCGGCGACGACTCTCGGGTCCTCGATTCCACGTTTCCTCACCCAAGCCAAATTCGCCAAGGCCTCGTCGTTTCTGCCCTTGAGAATGAGCCATCGAGGAGATTCTTTGATCAAGGGGAGAAGAATGAGCATCAGACCACAAGGGACGAGCTGGAAAGCGATGGGAATCCTCCATGTGGCAGACTTTTTGGATCCTAAGGTGACGGAGATTGCGTACTCGCTGTTGAATAGACAAGGTTTCAAATCAAGGCACCGGGCACAAAGCATGATATCAGCACAAGACGTCGTACCGCACAGCTTTGAAGGAATAGGTGCTTACATCCAGTAACTAGAGTAGGACAAAAGGGGGATGTACATATCACTGTCAGTCGTACTCGAACGCGCAGGGCTACTCTGACGCGCGGATCTACTCACCTGAAGGCAACTCCGATAACGACAATAATCTGAAAGAGTCCGGTGATCCTTCCTCGGACGTTCTTAGGTGTCATCTCGGCGACGTAAGTGGGACTGGCAATCGAATGAGATGGAGATCAGAAGGTCAGAATATCCAAAGATCTTGGAAATGAGAAAGATAACGTGAAAACTCACCAGACAGTACTGAGCAAACCAATTCCGAGACCACAGATCACTCTGCAGATAAGACGATGAGCAACACAACTAAATGAGCTTTCACTTGCTTAATCAGACGTTTCCTTCGAACATATGTTTCTCACCGGCCGACGATCATGATCTCGATGTGTTTCATGGCAACAGTCTGCAGACGCGCATATGGAGTTTGGTCAGATGCGGCCGCATTGGAAGTAAGAACGTTCTCAAGGCGAGGTAAAGATGAAAACATACGGAGACAATTCCTCCGATCAAGAAGATAGTTGTTCCGATAAACAAGCTCTTCTTTCGACCAATTCGCTGACAGATCGGAGCGGCTCCAAGCGCTCCAAAGAAAGCTCCGACTTGAAGAAGAGAGACAACGTTGGAACCCTTGTTCGCCTTCTCTATCTTGCTAGCGGTACTGTAATTGAAGTCTCGTTGAAAGGACGCCACTGATGGTAATTGACAATTCGGGCAGATGCGATTTGTGTATTCAGAATCATAGCGATTGATGGATTACAGGATAAAAAAGCATACGAACGATTGATCACTCCACCAGCAACTCCAGAATCATAACCTAGAGCAACAGATGAGACGCGAATAAAGATGTCTGCGTTAGTGATTCCTATTCTGATGGTATGCCGGAATCAGAACCAGAGTATGGAGCTGTGATAGGTGTAAATAGAGGGAGGAGATGATCGTGACTCGGAGCGAGGAAACTACACTTACCGAAAAGGAAGATTCCCATGTATGCGATTAATGCTACACAGGACAAGATTGATTGATTGATTGGGTGAGTGAATATTCTGATCGACCGCGGAGTACGGCAGAGAATGCATGTTCCTTACCGACGAGATAGACTCTGGAATTCTGGAATCTGGAATCTTCACCCGTCGAGTAGACCTGGGCGTCGGGTTTGTTCTTATTAAACATCCCCATGACTGAAGCGTGTTTTGGAGAGATTGTTTGTGTTTATAGTTTGATTGACTCTTGCTTGATGGGGATCAGAGGGACGATGAATGCAACACAAGAGTGGATCTCGAGAAGAAGCACAAGAAAGAGGCAAAAGATGGACAAGAAAAACAAGAAGAACAGAAAGACAAAGAGCGAGGGCGAGAAAGCGAAGCTTCTTATAGAACGAACAACTGGTCTTCTGGCTTCTGGGAAAGTGCTCTGGGTTTGGATACGGGTACGGGTACGGGTACGGATGGATGTGTGTCTGGTCAGCTTTTTTCGGTTAAATCCGTTAGTAGACCCTGAAGGCCAAAGGAGTGGAGAGCAATGAGAAGGGAGAAAGATGAGAGATCAACGGCTCGGCCGGAAGAAACGCGGTCCGGGAACGGTCCAAGTAGAAAGATCGAAGCCAGGGATATGTTTAACCGTCAGTATCACCGTCAGTATCAACGTCAGTGTCAAAACAAACATACACAACTGAGTGTGTGGGTGTGTTTGTGTGCAAGTAAGTGAGGATCGAATACATTGTGAGTAATGTAGCGGGATCACCTTCTTGTGAGCAAGTGAGTGCGCGCGGGCAGGCGCGTGGCCTCTCGATTGGAGAGAATACACCGAGAAGTCAAACAGGAAAACATTGCCAGTGCTAAAATTAAGAGTAAGGGTTCTCCTCTTCTTCCTTCATTAACCGTCCAGGATTTCTCTTCTCTACCATGAGCTGCTTGTACCTCCATTGAGGTCGACTGAGGGCTGATTGAACTCGACACCCAGCTGACCTCAACATTTGACTCTCATCCGGCTGATCGACGGTCCGTCTGGTCCGTCTGAACCGAGAATGTTTCTCGGTTCACTTTTCATAACGCTAGGATATCTCAGTGTGTGCATCTTCTGGCGTACAATCGATCACATTAAGCCAACAGATCGAGAGAAGACAGTGTTTATAGATCGAGAGCAAAAGAACACGAAAACAGAAATTACAAAGAAAACAAAGGTAAGATGAAGCAGAGTGATTCAGAAGGTCGAATCTCGATTGACTATCCTCTCTATGATCTCTCGCCCGCCTCTCCCTGGTCCTGTAGATGATTCGGGGTTACTTGAAGTCTATCCCTATATCTAGTCGTCTCTCCTACCACCAAACTGATAACGACCAGAGGATCAAGCGATCCAGATACAACGATGATCTCAGTCACCGTGTTTATCCTTGTGAACGCATGCACATGATAAATACCTTAGAAAATTAATGTATTCACTCACCTCAATGGCTTTGAATCGAATGACCTTGACCGCGCAACGAGCTCTTGATAATTTCATAATCTAGACTGCGATCAACTGGCTTCGCTTTTCAAAAATAGAAGCTTGTATCCTCTTGCTCGGTTCTCATGCTCACCTTCTCTTTCTTCGCAGTTTGTTAACCGTTCTGCTCAACGCTATTTGACAGAGTTCAAAACGCAAACGTTCCTACACCTCTGTCTCCATCCGATCCCGGCCCAGCTGCCAGTTCCCATTCGCCTATTCCCACCTCGGTTGCTGCGTACACCCATCGACCACATGGACTGAAACAACAACCGGCAGTACCTGGTACAACATTCGTTCCACTCCAACCGGTCGAACCTCTAACATAGCCCCCACCACTTGCCCTGGACCGAGTTTCTCCAAGTTCAAATAATCGGTCCGCTCGCTCTCGAAGACTGTTGGCCTGGCCAGTCTCCGCGTTCGCTCCACAAGGAATCGACACCCTGTCGATCGTCTGGAAAGATAGACCATCAGCAACCGTCATCCCAGACGTCTCATCAGTAAAGATGAGAACTTCCTGAGGTGAACCAGGTGGTGAAAACTTGACAACCCTAGCTGCTGGCGTTCGATCACCGGTGGTACCCTGAGTTGTCAATGTCGCTAATCGATGAGAGGATCGTTGGTCCCATACGGCCACGCTGCCAGAAACAAATGGAGATGTCATTTCTCCAGCCTCAAGTAGATCTGTATCAGGTCAATACTTACGTTCCGTCTTTTTACAATATAACAGAATGGAATACGATAAACATCCCCCATTGGACGAGTTAGTCCACAAGACAGATCGTTGGCAACCCTAACGTTGAAGCTTACCTTGGCTAGCTACAGCAAACTTTCGTCCATCATGAGACCATGCTGTTCTATTCAGACAAGTTTGTGCGTATGTGCGCACACCTCACAGTCAAAACTTACGAACATTCAACAAGTTCATATCGAAAATCTAGAGAAAAGAGACGGGTCGACTCACGAAAACCCGCCTTCGTTCCCTCCGGTATACTTCGCAACCTGTGGGAAAGATGTACCTCCGGGCATCACTTGGTGCTGTAACAGCAAGAGTAAACCGCCAGTCAGTCTTAGCATACGTGAACCGGATTGGCATGGTTCGCGACTGCAAACATACCAAAAACACATCAGCTGTGTCTCCGACAGATAATAGAGTCCGTCCATCAGGTGAGAGGGATGCTATGAGCGTTTTCATCAAAAGCGAGGTCCGAGAGACAAAGGTTAGCGTCATCAATCTTGAAAGATATCTTTGCACTTGTTCAAAGGAGAGCCTGGAACGCACAATGATTGACAGACACGCCAATCTCGATCTCGCTGAATTTAGAGAGCGTTCTTGTCGGTGTGGATGTAGAGCCGGGCTTGTCGTCGAGTGTCAAAATCTTGATCTAGACTCAGTCAGTCACCAACAGTCAATGAGAAATATGATCGTTTGCTCATCAGTCCACGCATCCATTGTCTTCAAAGAGGTGTTCATCGTACAAATAGGAGCTCACAGTCCCATCATTGTTGCTCACAAACACCTGGAAACCATCTTGTCGGTCGCTCGGCTGCTCGTTCAGGCTATCTGTCAAAAAGATTGAGTTGTTGATCGTCGCCGGCCAGCGCAACTGTTTGTGAACAACCTGAGTAGAAGCACTCAAATGAGACGAGTTGATCGGACAGAGTAGAATATCCGATCGAGAGCCTCCCAACGCGAGGTAGTCACAGCTGAACCATCAAAGAGTGTGTATAAGCAAAGCCCAGGTCAGCGTGGATGCGCCAGCTTGTGAATGTGTTCGAGATCACAAAGAAAAGCAGGAATTCGGATGTACCCAAAGCTAAGACAGTTTGCCGTGAAATCGGTTGTCATTTGTAGCTGTAACTTCTACTCGAGAGATGCATACACGCAGGTTCAACGGAGGGTAGATGGCGTGAGCTCGAATCATATGCTCTGCTGACACAGACGAACAATAACGGACGTACCGACCGCTTAGTAGGTGATCTAAATGTCCCTTTCATCAGCTTTTCCGAGCCGACATAGTACACCTCCCTTCGTTGGGTTGGGCAAACGATCAGATCTCTCAGTTGCCTACTCCAGTGATGTCATAAAAAGCGTTGTTCGTCAAGAAACGTACAAAACGTGAGTAAGGGGTGGTTCGACTGACACAGAAGCATGGGATCGGTCTCGACCGACAGGCCATCAGACCCAGCAAATGCAGACGTACGGATGAACGATAGCAATGTCGCACTCGAGCGTGTTGGTTGGTGTGAGGCTTGCGAGCAGATTTGGCTCTTGATCCATACACATATCGTTGTCCGATATGTTACCCGTCATGTCAGATGGTGAGTAAGATGGATGATAGTGAACTCGTGTCTGATTGATTCTACTGCGCTCATTTATCGCCAGTGCTATTCGACCGTTCGAGCTATCAACACCATCAGCCAGCAACCACTACTTACTGCTCATCAGCCTGAGTTCTTGCCAGCTAAAGAGAGCTCTTAGACAGTCAGTCTGAAGCTTCACACAGAAGATCGATCAACATATCTGATTGATTTTGTCTCTGTCCTCATCTCACCTCACTCTATTATAGATGCTTGTTTCATCGACAGGTCGTCTTGTCCGGTCGACATTCACGACATTCAACAGAACAAGACTTCCTCTTAGACCTGTAAGGGTCTTCTCTTTCTATTCATGTTCATAATGCTATTCACTAAAACTTGTATGCTCCTTAGATCACGGTTGGCTCTATTCCCGGACATCGCACATTTGCTTTCTGCCACGTACACTACTCTAAAGATCCATCAGTTTCGACGAATCCATCTTCATCTTCTCCAGCTCCTCCAGCTCCTCCACTTCCTCCTTCGTCAACTTCTTCCCTCTCAGATACCCCTCGTCCTTCGTTATACCAACCTCGAGAATCTTTCTATCCCCAACGTCAACTTCTTCCAACATCGTCGTCTTCAACGTCGCTTCCTTTCGCTCAAGAAGCGAATATTGAGGCGCCAGTCGGTGCTGTGCCCGAAGACCCTAGGCAATTATTCAAACCAGAGATACTTCGAGAAGAAAATCTTGTGCCTCTAGCATTCCCTCCAGATCACCCGTGGGAATCTCTTAGCGTTCATGACAAGATCCGTCCAAACCACCAAAGACATAACCCGTTACCAGCGTTTCCTCGACCGATCAGCGTGCCGGCCTACCCTGAACCTGTGCTTCCTTCGTCCCCTCGGCCTATCGATCACCTACCGACCGTTCGTTATAGGGATCTTCCTCCAGAAACGATGGCTGAGTTATACCGAGCCCGTATTCTGGCTCGACCTGTAAAAGGTAAAGACCAGGGCTGGGTCCAAAGGGCGTGGGATATGTTTGATGCAGAGATCGATGATCCGAATGGCTGGGTCTTGGTTCGAGAAAAGATGGGGCTCCCTCCGACCAGGGCCGACCGGCCGGCGAGTATCCTGTTCTGGTGGGAAAATCTGGAGGAAGAGCAGCTTTGGAGATGGCTCATTCCGTTCTTCTGGGTCTGGGCATTAGTACCTATCATTGGAACAGGTCTCCTTATCTCATTCTTTGCATATGACGGTGCCTTCGAGGATGAGAACGGGTTTAGATTCGGAAAGTTGGGATTTGGAGTCCCCCAACCGCCGGCCCGAGAGGAGCTAGCGTGAATTTCATTGTCGTCGATGTTGTCTTTCTCCTCTGTAGTTCTCTGTTGCCAACCAAAAAAACTCGATTACAAACAAAGTTGTATCTACATGTTATTTAACCTGTTCTTTCACGTAATCAACGAGATGTGCACAAGAGAACGATGGAAAAGAAGCTAGAATGAACAGTAAGGCTATAGGACACACGAACCATACGCAAAAGCTGTGCTTGTGCTCTAGCTCTGATCATTTATTGCAAGGTATCCTCCGTCTCCAGCTCGATCAGCATCCACCAAACAACCATCACTAATCGCGTCGGGATGGCCCACTCTCCAATCCCTCATGACCTGATCACGGTTGCCAATTTTGCAGACACCCTCGATGCTCTCCCTCTTGAGCTTACGCGGGGATTCTCAGACTTACGGGAGCTCGACGCCGTTCTTAGTTGTTCGTATCTCATCTGTCTCTCTCTCTCTTTCATTTCGGCTTCTCGGCGTCTTCTCTTTCTTGCTTTGATTCAACCGGTGGATTCTTTCAAACATAACGCTCATGATACTAAGAACATGCATCTGTACCATTTACAGCTTCGCTCATCCACTTGACAGAGTCCATCAAGGCACTTACATCCATCTTGCTAGACCCGACGGCCACACCCGCTGAACGGCTAGCTATCCTTCGGGAAGTGGCCGTGTTTGCTCAACGATTCAAGCTTGGCGGAGAAGACAAGATCCGAGTCGTTGGTGGTGTCTGCGAGGGAGTGAGTAAATCTTTGTTTTGGTCTCTCTTCTCCATATGCAGGTAGAGCAATAGCGCCATCGGTTGAAGAGACGGGGACTAACGAGTGGATCTTTGATGCTCTATACTTCAGGTGATATCCCATCAAACACATCTACTCAACCTACTCTCTCAATCAACTCTTCTCACAGCCAGATCCGCTGCTCAAGCCGAAGGCATTCTCTTCCTTCCACCAACTGTCCCTGGTAAACGAACCCGGGCGACCAGAGGAGGTGCAAATGCTCACGCTGACCCATCCGGTTCGGGTACGCCTCAGAAGAAACAAAGAAGGAATCCAGGAGGAGGAGCGGCAGCCGCCGCCGCCGCCGCCGCCGCCGCTGCTGCTGCCACTGAGAAAGGAAAGTCAAGACAGGATGATTGGGATGAGAACTTTCCGGCCGGAACGAAGAGCCCAGCAAAGACGAACGGTTCTACAGCTGGAGGTCGTAGGAAAGATAGGAAGAAGGCGTATGTTTGTTTCTGCCTTTGTCTTGCGAATATTGTTACACAAGAATTGCGGTCTGATCGATATTGCGACGTGAACGTGTCCAATCATCTCTTCTACATCTCGCTTCTCTCACAGCGAGCCCAGCAGAAATGGCTCGCCTGCGCTTTCAGCCCTCGGCTCCCAGATCGGAACAAGCGGAGTGTCTCCTCGAATTCCGTATGCTGAGCCAACTTCGCGCCAACCTAGAGGAAGCCGAGCAGAGTCGTCTCAACCTAAGAATGCTGAAATTCCAAATGCAGTTGAGCACCTCAACTTGGTAGATTCCGTGACTTCCCTCGGCGACGGTTACGGTGCAGGGATTGATAATCTTGATGCCGGTGACGTCGGAAAGAAAGTTAGAAGCCGAGGTGGTCGTGGAAACGGTGGTGGTGGTAGTGGTGCTGGGGGTTCTGGGTCGAAAAATAGTCGACATTCCTCTCCAGAATCAGGCTCTGTCGCCATTTCCAGAGCCTTGGAGGACGAAGATGCAAACACAAACAGCAATAACGGAACCGCTGGTGGCCCTAAACAGCGACGAAATCCTGGAGGGGTCAAGAAGAGGACTGGATCACACAAAACGAAAGCCTTATCTCAACCTGGGGGACCTGATGTAGACATGATCGCTGGTGGAGGGGCGGGAGGAGGATCGTCCGATTCTGATGAAAACGGATCAACGACGACGGTATCGGCTATTGTTGGATCGAGTGGGGGGCCATTCCCTTCGTCTAGATTCATCGGTCATGGTGCTGAAGCGGCCGCCGCCGCTGCTTCTGCCACCGCTGCCGCCTCTTCTGCTAATGCCGGAGCAGGATCAGCTGGGGGAGGCTCGACGAACCCTACGGGTGCCTCGCAAGAAACAGAAGGCGAAGGAGGTGAAGGTGGGGATAAGAGGAATTATTGTTACTGTAACGATATTAGCTACGGTGAAATGATTGGTTGTGATGATATGGATTGTGAGATCGAATGGGTTGGTCTCTTCTCTTTCTTTCTTTCTTCTTTACTTCACTTATGAACAGAGTTAATGCGTGTCACCCTTGATTCTTCATACCAAAGTTCCACTTGACATGTCTTAACTTGGACGCTCCTCCAGCAGGGACATGGCATTGCCCTACATGTGCCAAACGTCGAGCAGACGCGGCTGCTGCTAAGGAGAGGCAGAAACAGGCTAGAGGTGCTAGAGGTCAAGCTAGGGCCGCTCGATAGGTTGACAGGCTGCCTCGTCTTCCTTGTTCTCCTTCTCTCTATATCTCATAAACAATCGATTGTGTTTCTATCTCATCATCTCCTAACTAAACTTTAGTGTTCATATGTGATTCTGTTCTCAAGGATTACAAATGTCAAGTAGATCAGATTATCTGGACATAAACTTCATGGCTACAAAGGACAGTTCAAATACAAAACGTGTACAAAATTCATGCGGAGATATAGGAAGAAGAAAGGGTTAGACATGAACAGAGATAGAGACGAAGAACAGAAAGGGGTCAGATACAATTAGAATCTGATTCTATTATTATGAGCATGTGAAATTTGTAAAGAAGTTGTAAGTAATATATCATGGGGGAATCAATGATGGGCGAGTTTACATATCTCTATAAATACTGGTCGATCCTGTTTGAATAGATATACATATAACAAAGAAAGGAAGAGCAAATTTATAGGTTTACGCGTCTTGACGCTCTTTTATTCGATTTTGTATGGTCGTCCCAAAAGTGTGGACGTTCCGTCTTTTTCTCCGCTAGCGGGACCAGAGTCGACACGTTGCTCGAGCTTCTCTACGTTGTCGACGTCCTTCTCGGCAAGTCTGGTTCGTTGAACAACATGCTGTTCGGCGGTATGCTCTCTCTGTGAGAAGAGCGCATCGAGCTTTGCGTCGAGTTCGTCAAACCGTTTGTATATAAAGTCGAGACCCTCTCCATCGGTGATCTCAGGCTCAGGTTCGTGCTTTGTTTGAGTCGAGTTGCCATAAAGTGTAGCCATCGATCTTGAATCATCGTTGTGACTTCCTAGAGCATGAGATCCATCTGGGGACTTTTGCATTGACTTGAACTTTCGAGCTACCAGGTGCTTCTGACGATTTCCTTGGGCGTCGGATGTAGCGTCTTGATCAGGGACAACTTCTTCGAAGTGCATTGCCTTCATCAGCGAGTAAAACCCAACAGCGCTGTGAGGTGATGGGAGTAAAGCATGTTGGTGAGATCGTTGATCTCTGAAAAGACATGCAAAGAAACAAACTTACAGTACGGATCCCATGGCGGGACCTACAAAACGAGAAAAGTACCAGCAAAGATCAGCTAATTTACTCAAATGGACTACTTAAAGGAAAGCTTGGGAAGTTCTTACCTAGCCAGTAGATCCAATGAGACCCTTCAAATTCACCAAGTACTACATTAGGCCCAAAACTACGGGCCGGGTTGAGGGAACCACCGGTACTGAGGAAAACACATAACAAAAGTTAAGGCTTGTTAGTCAGGTCAGCAGGTAGAAATTATGGTGAGAAAAATATGTACTTACTAGTACACTAATAAAGAATGATACATATAAATTCACAGATCGACATAAGGTCAGCTTGGGCCCATGTCAGGTCCACAAGAGCTGAATAGTCCGAAACCTACCTCCGACCATTTCGCAGATGAACAACGACAGACCGATAGCCACAGGAGCTAGGAAAGTGGCTTTATGCTACCATTTGTTAGACAAACCAAAAGACGTTAAAAAGGAGTAGACATGATGAAACGATCGACATGACAGAATGCACGAACCTTCTCGGCAGCAAGCAACAGTATTGTGAGCACTGAGAGTGTCAAGAAGATGAATTACTGTTAGACCAAACACGTTGCTTTGATGAATTCTCCGGAGTAGACTTACTGAGCATGGCAGTCAGAAACATCTCCAGGAACAAGCCCTGCGGAATCGAGATTCCCTCAGAAAGCGTCGTTCGGACGTTGAGTCTACCGGGAAGTAGACCGTAAATCAAAGCGCTCCCGCAGATACCTCCAATGAGCTGAGAGATCACGAGAATCACGGCTCGTGCTGGAGTGATGGCTCCGATGAGAGCTAGTCCCAGAGAAACCGCCGGGTTGAAAAGACCTCCAGAGACCCTGAGAATGACCAATTGGTTGGTTGACGTTAGCACTCGAACGATTGCGGAAGCAGTAGAGCCAAAAAGATTCATACCGGAAGAATACCCAGACGTTGACCAAGAGGGAAAATCCGAAAGCTAGAGAAATGAAGAGGATCTGATTGACGTTGAGGCCGTTGGTATCTATTTGAAGAAGAAGGACGCATCAAAAAGGTAAGATGGGTAAATGAACAAGGCCAGTCTTTTCTTCGCGATGCGTTGTCGGACGAACCTGTTCCGACACCAGCAACATTGGTTCCTCCAAAGGCCATGAATAAGAACATTGTGGTTCCAACAAACTCTCCTGAGAAACGCGAAGACGGAACACATGGTAAAGTTAGGAACCGATCCGGGCGAGCCAGACAAATTGAGAATAGACTAACCGATGGCAGCAACGACTATTTCAGATCGATTGACAATAATTTTCTCAGTAACTATCTGTAGAGGAACTCGGTACAAGAAGCAAAGCCTTACGATGGTTCTTGAGGTCAGTCATCCGTTCCTGCTTCTTGGACTGTTCAACCTTGGGTTCTGCCGAAGCAGGAAGCGGGAGCGATCCATTCTGTTGAGTTTTACCTGTCATCGTGTGGAAAGTACTATGAGGAGGAACACAGGATGTCTGATAGAATCGTTATTAGGATGAAGAAAGAATATATAGTCCGATAGATTCTTCCTTGTTCTCTCCTTATCTTCCCAGTTTTTCTTCTCCAAACGACTATCGTCATCAATGATATCAGCATCATGAGCATCATCGACTGCTTTGTTGTCTACTTGATGCTCTGACATCGATATGACGGCCGCCGCTTAGAATGGAATTCCATGGATCTCGAACTCTACCTGATTTCGATCGTTTGCTTGTCTCCGGGTGCCTTGTTAATTCAATTCTATAGTCTAGAAATCATGGGCCTGGCTCAGATATTTCTCCGTCATTGAGGCACATCGGGAGCCTATGGATTCTATTCTATGACGTAAGATATTACCAATGACTTGTGCCATGTAGTTTCAACTCACATGGATCTAGCTTACACACCGCTTTGGTTACAAGAGTGCACGGGTGACTCCCCGGGAGCAATCACGGGCCGGGTCCAAGCCAAATCCAATTGGAGGCGAGCTGACATTCGATCTGAGAGCACCATACTAACCCATCATACTTATACTCAATCTCGACTAGGCCGGAACAGACAGAACAGACAGATCAAAGGCGAGGCAGGGCGAGTCGGTAGAAACCTTCTCAAAGGAACAAGACGAAAGGCAAACAGAACCAGCCCAACATGGTGCTCCCGATGTCGAACATCATAGCTTTTTGGATCGTCCTTGTATATTCGATTTGCGCTCGGGCATACATCCCTGGTCCGTCCTTTACATTTCTGGATCAACTTTCTCGTCGAGGCAACTAAATCGCCCATGTGCACGCTTGGTTCTAGCTTTCGCCGTGAACAATACCGCAGCCCTCTCCAGAAATGATTCGTCCTCGTTGGACTTTATTTGGGTGCAGGGAACATACAACACTGGTATCTCACTACAACTGTTTGTCCAGCTCTTTTCCATTTTTCATTCACCGGTGTGAATACAGAATCACTATTCGCGCGTTGACTCCTTCTCTCCTTTCCTATATTAATCCAGCACGGCTGATGCCAACACATCCGACTACTTTCCAAATCAATTTGCCAATGGAGGACTGGACAGAGTATGTCCGATCACTAATCTCCAATCACATTCGATTTCTCTCATCCAAAGGGTACCTTGAACTGATCCAGATGTTATTCTCCTCTTCGTCGTTCAGGGAGCTCTCGTACACTTTTCGTGAATGATATCTCATTTATATATTTTGAGAGAGAAAGAACTTCTACCGATGACTTACCTTCTCTTTTTCACCTCTGCCTCTCCACAGCGAGGATCTTGCTCAAACAAACGACTCTTCCAACACTCCTTGGATTGGTATGTTTCCCATATGATCCAGCGCTTTAAGGAGCAGGATTCAGCTGAAAAATTTCGTTTGATATCAATAGCGTTTGTATCCTGCGACTCAAATATCACCGATATGAGTATGGAAGATGGTCAGTTTCACAGGTCCCTCAAGCTACATTCTCTCTCTCCCTCAGGCTCATCCTGATCGTCCTGACATCATGATAATTGGCTTGATCCAGACATTTTCTCCCTCGCCCGGGACCGAGGAGCTATGGCAGCTGTTGGTCTATCGTTAACACATGATTTTCCTCCTCCAGCACAGCGAAGAGTTGACATGATTTCTCTAACTCTTTGTTCTAGCTACTCTACTCAAACACATCTGAAGGATGCCAGATTACCGAAAACTACCTGGATAATTATGAGAAACCTTTAGACGTGTACACGACAAAGAGCAAATATGATGCGATCATTATCGAGTCCCAGTATGTATTCTCTTAGCAAGTCATCTCTCTACAACCTGTCTAAACTGTAACTTATCTTCTCTTCTTTCTTCTTTCTCTCTTCTCCTCTACAGATTCGAACAACATTGCGCCGCTGCATTCCACAACTTCAACCCTTCGCTACTGAACTCATCATACAGCTCGGTGACATCTCTTCTGAGTGGAATCTATCCCCTCTCGAACACTTACGTCGTCGCTTTTCTCAGAGCCTTCAACGCTACAAGCACAGATACCACCGTAACCCCGACAGCAACTGCGACCGTTCCAGGATCAACCTCATCTTCCAGCAGTATCACCCAAACCGGAGGTGGAAAAGGCAAGAGCTTGGCGATGATCATCCTTTATGTTGTGATTGGTGAGAATGTTTTTGCGAACTTGAACCTTTGCGCCTTTTCCTCTTGTCGAATGTGTATTCTTTTCTTTTCGCCTCCTTTTTACAGGCTGTGTTGCAACCATTGTAATCGGTTTGATTGTTCTCGGTGTGCTTCGTTCAATACGTCATCCTGAGCGATACGGTCGTAGAAGACGTGTCCCCGCCACCAGACAGTATCCATTCAACTACGATGATCCCGCGTTTGACGATTTTGGGCCCCCCGGGACTGAATCTTATGTTCCTCAGACAAGGACGGCGGGACTCGCTAGAGCTATCGTCGATAGCTTTCCTATCGTTCGATACGTTCGTCGGGGTGGCACGTCATCGTCAGAATTGGCTCATCGACCATTGCCAGACGATGGTGCGGGCGGCGAGGGTGGTGGTGACAGTCCGATAAAAAGAAAAGTCGGAGCAAGATTAAGCAGACGCGATGGTCAAGTAGGACATGATGAGGCTTGGACACTGAACGTGCTCCGAGGATCAAATCAAGCTGATGATGACATCGGTGACGAAGAGGAAGAGTTCAAATTCGACGAACCATCATCGCCAAGCTCTCTCAGCGATCGTCGGACTCGAACTTTATCATCTGCAGCCCGACTTGCTCCGGACGGAACGTCCCGAACGACCGATAACGGGCTCGGTCAACAGAACAACCATCGAAAGTTATCGGATACGAGCGGGACATCCCCGAAGACACAAGGTGTCATGTTGGTTGAGGATGTGGAAGAAAGCTGCCCAATTTGTCTGCTCGAATTCGAAGATGGAGAGGATATAAGAGTCTTACCCTGTCAAGGTTCTCATCGATTTCATAAGGGTTTGTTTCGCTTCTTCTACTTGGCTTGAAGGAAGGAGCTATCACTAATTCACGAATTATAATGTAGATTGTATCGACAGTTGGCTTATCGAGATAAGTGCAGTTTGTCCTCTTTGTCGAAAAGGTTGCCCTATCTCTCTTTTCAATCGTTCCTCGATCGAAGTAATGTTGCGTCTGATCATTCTTGTCTCAACCGATTATAGACTTCTCTCAAACCGTTTCTCCCCCTTCTGCTTCGATAACGACTCCAGCTCTGGCATCCTTAGGCGCTTCCGCTGAACTCAACAGGGCCAGCATCTACACCAACACCAGTACCACTACTACTACTACTACCACCACCAATGCAACAGGTCCGTCGGCCAGAGTTCAAGGATTTCTCGCTCGGAGAAGATCTCGCGTGCCAGCGAACCGGAGCGTCGATCTCCGTTCTCAATCCCGAAACCCTAACTTGCATTTGGATTCCAGCACAAACTCGAATTTGAACCAGATCTTCAACACGGATCCGAATGAACTCGGAAGACCGCTATCGCCTACTGCAGAGGCAGAGAACGGCCAAGATGCTGATGGCAGAACATCGGGTTTGGGTCCAGGACCAGTCAGAATGAACGCTTCCACCAGTGTTTGGGGATGAGAACAACCTGACTTTGACCTCTTTCCTTCTTTCTTTCCCTTTGTTTTCCCCCTTTTTCTTTGTTGAACGGGTATTTCTGTCTTTTGCTTCAGACCTTCTTGTTCTCTTTCGCTTCAACTTTATTCTTGGCCTGCTTCTTCCTTTCTCTCGTGCAAACGGCCTCTCTAACTGTCGTCTTTTACAACGTTCGTTTCCCTTCTCTCCTTATTGCTTCCCATCTATCCATCCATTCCTCGCTTTTTGGGACTCTTAGCTTTCTAATGGACAAAGAACGTTAAGGAACAGACTTCTTACGCCACTCTTTCATTCTTCTATTCATCGCGAAAGAGAAAACAAATCCTTCTCTCATCTTACTTCTCGGTTTCCTTAAATATTTCCGCTGCTATCACTATCGCTTGTAAACGTGTGAAAGGCTTTTTCTTCCTTCTCTTTTCTTCGCTCGATCAGTTAGATCTAAGAAAACAATGAAGAAAGAACCGTCAGACCAGTCACAAGACAGAAGGCTAGGATGGATACAATGAAGGACATATATATGTATATAATTGAAGAGTTTCACATGAATGGTATTGCAAGTATTGAAATTTACATAAACTTTGAGAGAGAGTAAAAAGAGCAAATGATGATTGTGGGGTAGTACATATATGAGAGGTGTAAATGCAGTTCCAAATATCTATTGAACAAATGAGATAACGAGATAGAAAGAGAAAGATTCAGACGAGAACGACGTCCAGACCGGCCCAAGGGAGAATGCCTTCGTCGGCGGTGAGAGAGACAACAGCCTTTCGCCAGCGATCAATCACTTGCCATTGTGCGGCTGACATCTTGTCCGGGTCGTCTCTTCCTCGTGCCGAGGCCTTTAAACTTGCGAATGGTGCTGACACTGCTGCCATCGCCGTCGTCGGAGCGACCGGCAAGACGGACGGATCCGGACGGACGACATCGTATGGCCGGGATCGATCTGGAATCGGAAACGGGTACGGATATAGATGAGGAAGTAAGTGGCTGTATCCAGCGGGCAAAGCGGTTGAGTGAGGTGCACATGTGGGGTAGAACGGATGATGGGGCGATGGGTAAGCCGGTTGACCGGATTGGGTATATAAGCGGGATGCTGGTAGAGACGGCTGATGCAGATGCAGCTGATGCGGATGTGGGTAAGGTGCGACAATGGGTGCAGATGGGGTAGTATGCTGGAGGAAGACAAGCTGCTGAACGGACGGATACAGTGATGACGGGTAGGTGGGAAGAGTGGAGACGACTGGGTTGGGTTTCTGGCTAACAGGCATGACCGTGGGTGAGATCCCAGATGGTTGCTGTTTCTTGATTGGCCGGACGTCCGGTCCAAAGGAGGGGTCAAGACTAGAGAATGCATCTTCGGCAGACCGCTTGAACGGTCGGGGAACAGGCCCTCCGGAAGAGTTGATAGCCCGTTGAGAATTCGAATTGGGTGTAAGGAGAGCTGACGTCAATTTGGGAGACTTGTTTGCCGTAGGCAGGTAACAGCCGGCCAAGGGAGGAGCGAGCTGGGCTAATGATGAGAACGTCGAGCTAGGAATAGAGAGAGGGGTAGACAGCCGTTGGTGAGAGGCGGGTGAGAATGGTTGGTGGGGATGGACGAACGCCTGTAGAGCACGATGACGAGCTTTGCCAAGGTCGGTGAGCCGATAAAGCCAAGCGTAGAACTCTTCTGTCGAAACCCATAGGTCGAAAGCGATGGTCCGGAGAAAGGCTCGTTCGATCGCGTTGACGTCAGCCAGGGAAATACCTGAGACGTCAGCGAAGGAGCGGTTGGTGTAGTTGCAGTCGTCTGCGACCTTATTGGCGATGAGGAGTGAGCTGAGAAAGAGGGTGTGCTCTGGGTCTAGCTGCGGATCGGTCGGGATGTCGAGGTCTGGACGGAGGGATTTTTGACGATGGTACCGTTCGAGGAAAAGTAAGGCGAGAACAACGACGAGCTGATTGACCTGAGTGGACTCTAGCACGGTGGAGACAAAGTTGGCAAACGCGGGAGTAGGTTCGAGATGTCTAGGCAGGAGTCGATTTGACGAGTTTGTGAACGGAGGTGGCCGATGAGAGATGAAGGTTGCCATGCGTGCTGAAAATCACGAGTTGAACCGCGCACAGAGTTAGCCTGGCTGTATGAGTAAATGCTTTGGACTAGAAAAAACAGAAACATTCATGCTGACGTACAGGTATGTATCGATAGTTCGCTCAGCGACTTTTGGCTCGACACACCACGAACAACGGTGGACATTCCCTAGAAGTGTTGACAGGGTGAGATATTCTTATACGTAGTATGAGATTGATACTGGTTTGTGATGGAGAAAGGGTTCACGACAAGGGAGATAAGAGAGCAGGAAAAGGAGAAGAGGAGGAAAAGAAGAAGAAGAAAGAGAAAAGGAGGAGAAGAAGAAAGAATAGAACGAAAGAAAAGAAAGTCAATGGGGTGGGGGATTTATAACTGAACCAGAAGTGAGTGAGCCGGCCGACGCAGTCGTCCTTTAGATTGTAGGCGGTCCGTGCGGAATTGAATTTTATACGAACACCTAGATCAAACTGGAACTTACGAAAAAGGCCAAGGGCCGATTAGAACGATCTGTCGGTCTTTCTGTTGGTCGCTGTCTGTTCCTGATTGTCATCTGAATGTGACGATGGCTGTCGCTCCCTTTGTTTTTCTTTTCTTCTTCTTCTTCTTTGCTGCTTTCTCTCCTTTTTTTTTCTTTTCTTTTCACACGATTAGACACCCGACCGACCCGACACGTCAACTAGGCACGACATGAAGAAGAAGAAGAAAGCAAGAAAAAAAAAGAAAAAAGAAAAAAAAAAGACTAAAAGGACCTATCGCTGGGATACACACAAGGAGAGAGAGAGCGAGGGGAGGGACTAAATAAATCCGGAGAGATGGGCAACCCAAAAGGGAAGGGCCAGATGCCGAGAGTTACGCAGTCGGAATAAACAAGAAAGCTTACAGCGGTCGGCAATCGAGCCACCACCCCAGGGCGAAACTTGATCGCAGTCTGGGATCTAATGACAAGTGACAATCATGTATGTGTGAGAGAGATTCCGTCCAGTGGAGGCGCCATTGTTTGTGCATGGAAATGACGGAAGAGCCGCCGCCTGTAGCTTTTTCTTAAAAAGATTTCATCTCTTTGCCGTGGTCGGAGGTTGTCCTAGGCTGGACGGTTTATTTTATTTGTTTTATCGTTTCTCTCTATCAATCAACAAAGCCTCTGTTTGGCCGCTCGGGTCACGCCTTTGATTTTTCTCTTCCTCTTCTTCTTCTTCTTCTTCTTCTTCATCCCTTTTTTTCCACTCATTCCCGATTGCGGGGAGTAAGAACAAAGTTGGAATCAGGCCTAATCTACAAATTGCTTTATAGCTTTCTTCTTCTTCGCCCGGATCTAGAAACTCAGCTTTTTCTTACTTCCTTGGCTTAACAGTTCTACTCGTTGTCTTTGGCTTGACCTAGCCAGTCCAAGATAGTCAACTTCATAGGTAGACGGCTAAGTGTATATATATATCTATATATCTCCCTATGCGAATCCATACATCACTAGGCATTTGTATATCGACTGAATCAAACATATCACTATACAGCTTTGACTTCTTTTAAATAAAGAAACGTTGTACATAGCCCTTTTGGACTCGGTGGTTTGAAATCTGAGGACATCCAAAATCCTTTTGGGTCATGGATCATGTTTTCAGTTTGCACCAGTCTCAGCCTCAGCAGCAGCGTCATTGTCAAACTCTGGCATTCATTCCTTCTTGGCTCCTGTCCCGGTGAAGGGCTAGGCACGGCATGTCGAGGGATGCATTGGCATATCTGTATGACTATAGTCTTTCTTGTAGCTCCTATCTTTCATGAGGAATGACGAACCTGATTCGTCATGATCTCGGCCGACCTTTTCTTGGCAAAAGAAGCTAAAATAAAGGAAACAAGGTATCTATCTCCAAAGAGCTGATCGCTTGCATAACGCATAGAAGAAGTAAACCTTGCAAAGAGGTTGAATGCACATACATGATAATTTAGGCCTCCTTCATGTAGAAGGAACGATGTGTATGTATGTTGTGCTCCTCGGCCGTCTCTTAATGGTCTCATCATGTTCATGCGCAGGGTGGGTACTAACCCTCATTACAACGCGGCATCACAACAGCTTTTTACTCCGGTGATCCGGGCCGAATCATTGATCCGGACACCTCAGTTCTCTGGTTAAGCATCTTGTTCATATCATGTATTCATCTATTCAATCAATTTTTAATTACCAAGTCACAATCCTCGACGCTGTCTTTTCTCTTCGTTCATTTCTTGATACACTCACCTTTCCTTCTCTCCGCCTCAAAGTCTGTTGGTGACCGTCATTATCAATAACGAAACTAGCTTGGTTCAGTTAGTTGGATTATCCTGTTTCGTTTGCGCATGATATACACATACTAATCAGTTCTTCTTTTCTGTTCTTCAACCAGCCTGAAAACTGCAAACCTAGCTCGTCCCTCCGAATCGCCATAAGCGCATACACCGCGGCCAAATATTCCTTATACCCACGCACACACAGATGGCCGGTAACACGAGCGCCGATGGGTCGGTCTCTCCCAATGCTTCTGGCTCGCCTCGCTCTCCATCCTCGATATCTGCCTTACCGTCTTCCACCTCAATACTTCCGCACCACCCCCATCATCACCACAGGCATGAGTCCTCAGAGGATGTCTCGTGCGCGAACACGCTATACGACTACGATATCTCTTCCTCCAGTCCCCAAACGGCCGTTAACACCCCGTCTGCGGAAGACAAACTCTTCCACCTAACTCTTAATCACGAAAGGAATTCTCCCGGTTGGGAAAAGTCTCACGACCTCGGTTCTCTGCCTGAAGGGAAAGTGGTGGAGGAAACGCAGGAACTAGAACTTCCTTCGAAGGATATATCGTCAGGAACCGCGTTAGGCGAGCCGCTCCACAAAGTGGGATCCGTCTCACTGGACGGCCGACTTTATCCTACGAGATCCGGTAGAGGCGAGCACTTTGGAGAACCTCTCACTGACGTTCGTACACACGAGGAAATCACATACATTGATTTCCCTATAGGCGATCCAGAGGTGGGTCTCTTATTCCTCGTCCGCTTTCAAACATGTACATGAATTCGGGGAAAGATAACCTCAACATATCACTTGTCTTGCTGGAATCAAAAGGACCCTTTGAACTGGTCGAATTTGAGGAAGTGGATGATCACTATTTGCTGCGTATCTATCACCTCTCTCACCGCCTTCAACGCTACGGCATACAGTCTGGCCTTTTCAGACGCACAAGTCAAGCTTGGAGTTTCTAAAGTCACTTGGACATTAGGAAACACCTTGGTCGGTCTCTTCCCTCTTCTTTCTCTCTGTCCAAGCCTGGGCTACTCATTCTTATATATACTTATCATTTCTCCTCTTATCTTGACAATAATGCATTTCCTGCCTCGGCCTTGATAGTATCTCGTTGGAATCTCGTTCACCCCGCTCTTCCTCGCGCCGTATTCGGAGCTTATCGGAAGAAATAAGATCTATCTCGTCACTAGTTTCCTCAACACTATCCTCTGTCTCCCCCAGGCATTGGTCAGTTCTGCGCCCTCATTTTCTTTTCAAACCTAAACGTTTTCTTGTATCGATCTTCTCAATTTTGATCTCGTCTCTCCACGTCTTGTAGTGTGGCCCCACTGGAATCTTTGTCTCTAGATTCTTCCAGGGAATGTGTTCCTCTGTCGGAAACTCCATGGTCGGAGGCTCAATTGCTGACATGTTTCCTGCAGAGTGTGAGTCGCAGCTATCCTCTTATGGGCACACAGGAGCTTTAGAACGTTTTATTGACGACCTAGATCTCTCCGTTTCTCCCTCCTGTTTTCCTTGCTGGAATACAGCTCGAGGACAGGCTATGAGCGTGTACTCTCTGTTCGTTTTTTGGGGTCAAGCCTTGGGACCTGCCAGTATGTGGCTCTGTCGCTTCTTGCTGATGGGCTTTCGAAATGATCCTCTTATCGCAAGACTGACATTCCGATTTGACTTCCCTATAAAACTCTTAGTGATGGGTTATGTGTCTATCCGACTTGGGTACCGGTGGATCTTCTGGTTGGAGGTATGCGGTTCCTTCTAGTCTCATCTCTGATCTTGATAATTTGACTGTTCTGAAATCGAATCCCCCCTTATTTTGCTTCAGTTGATCATGTTTGGAGGCTTGTTCGTAATTCTGATCTTTACGTTGAAAGAAACTCGAGGGTCGATCTTGCGTACGTCTTTTTGTTTGGCCAGAGCTTTCTCTTTTCCATTCAAGATGCTGCTGGTAGGCTAAATGTGGGTCGCTCGGTTGGTCGTCCTGGATCAAACAGTATCAAGAAGAGCGGTAAAATTGACAAAGCAAACCGGAAAGCCACATGCTGCACCGGGCGACGCTGAACGAAAGGATATCAAAACCCTAGTCAAAATATCGATCAGTCGGCCTCTTAGTAAGTCATCTGCAACGATCTCCCGCCTTTGATCTTCGTCACTTTCGATTTCAACCGAGTTGACGATTCCTGGACATCCGTGTGGCAACTCAGTATTCTTGTTCACCGAACCAATTGTCTCCGCGATCAGCCTCTGGGTCGGATTCGTATGGGGATGCCTCTTCTTGTTCATCAACTCTGTTGCTATGGTCTTCGGACAATACGGATTCAACTCTGGTGAATCCGGCCTGATCCTTCTGTAAGTTATCTTTCAACCCTTTTTTCCAACAATACTGTCATCCTTCACTCCCTTGACTTCTTCTTCCTTTTCTAAATATGTGCAAAAAGAACGCTGGGATTCGCAGCCACTATCGGAGTCTTGATCGAGTTCCACCAGAACGTTCTCTATCAGAAGGCAACAGCCAGAGCGGGCGGTCGTGCTGAACCTGAGGCTAGGTTGTATTGGACACTGATCGGGGCCTTCATCTTCCCTGCAGGTACGTCCCCTCCAACTTTACATCTTTCTTGGTCTCATCATACTTTCGGTCTTGTTCACCTCGAAAACGTGTTTCGTTCTCCCCGTACTTCGGCAGGTATCTTTTGGTATGCATGGACGGGCAGGCCAGGAATTTCCTGGGTTTCACCGGCGGCCGCTCTTCTTTTCGCAAACATTGGGATTTATCTTTGTTACACTGGTGTCTTCAATTACTTGAGCGATTGGTCTGTTTTATAATGTCTTTCTCTTTTCTTCCTGCACTTGGCTCATTGAATTTTGCATTTACTCGGATCCGTCGTTCTTTTTTCTGTCTTGGCAGTTACGAGCAATACTCATCTTCAGCACAGGCCGCTCAGTCGCTACTTCGAAACTTGTTTGCAGCGGTCTTCCCCTTGTTTGCCCCTTCGTTGTACGACAACCTTGGGTATCCTTAGTGAGCAATTTTGCTTCTTCTTCTTCTTCTTCTCATTATTGCGCTTGTCTGCTGTATAAGCTGAACAAATGTGGGACTGTCTTCTTCCCCGTTGTAGTGCTTCAACGTTGCTGGGTTGCATAGCCTTTTTGGGCGGGTTTTGTCCACTTCTGATTTTCTTGTTTGGAAAAAGGTTACGCGCCCGGTCTAAAAGTTCGTCCTTCTCTTGCTTTTTTATATCTTTTCTTCTTCTTCTTCTTCTTGTTGTTGGTTGATTAGACTGATCAACGTTCATTCGACCGGATGACTGTGGGAATATTTGGAAAAAGTTGCTTGCGCGCTCGTTCGTGAAGCTGAGGAGAGAGAACGGGAACGAGAGAAAGAGAGAGATAACTCACAGAACACTGTATGAATGTGTGTATGTCCAATGATGTCTCCTCTTCTATCGTCCTCGTCCTTCTTTTTGTTCTCATCTCTTAGATATAAGTCCGCTCGTTATCTATCTATCCTATCATCAGTTTTTCAATAGATCTTCCTACGAATTTCATTAGTTTCTTAATTGTGTATCCGTAAATAAATTTGTTTCCGTTTCATTTTATTTTTTAAGCTATTCGTTTTCACTCTCTTCTTTGCATTAGTCCCATTCAGGATGGATTCCTTTCTCCTTTCCTTCTATCCTTCTTCCCCTCCTCCTTCCCTTCTTTCTCTACGCTCTTCCTTCTCGACTCTATCGTTTGGTTGATCTTGTTCAGACTAGCATAGCCTTACCGCTTGCATACGGCATGACCGATGTATCTATCTTCTTTCTCCCCCTCCTACTCTCCGCTCTCAATTCAGGGACGTACATGCATGCGAACATATGACATGAAAATATAAGACAAAATAACTAGAAAAAGGTGATGGTGACTTAGTCAAAAGTGACTTTTGTTCCCAAACTCTCCACAATTCCCACGTTCTCTCTTTTAGCCATCGCCAAAGCAGCACCAGGTCTCTGTCTACCAGCTTTCTCCCACTTGGCCATCTTGGTCGGCCTCTTTACCTTTCCTCCCTCTCCCTGTGCGTCATCGTCATCAGCAGTCTCCTTCCTCTTTCGGCCCTCTTCGCCTTCGCCCTCAGTTTCGGCAGCTCCACCGGCAGCGAGAGCAGCAGCAGCCTTGAGAGCCGCTCGCTCACTCTTCATAGGTCGGACTTTCTTCCTCGGGACCTGAACTTGAGGCTGAGCATCAGCCATCGTTTGGTTTGCGTTCGAAGAGCTGTTGGAGGCGGAGGAGTGAGGATCGATGATCGGGGTGTTGAACGTATTGCGGCCTGTACCGGATCGAGCGGCTGCGGCTGCCGAAGCAAACTGTAATTCAGCAAGGAGGGAAAAAAATGATTAGAAACCAGGCATAGAGGAACGAGGAAAGGGAAAGACGTTTGAGAGGGGAGGGAAGAACTAACCTCAATACTTAATGGCCGACCATCTAACCGGTGATTTCGCATGTCAATCAAGGCGGCTGTCGCTTGTGCAGGAGTGAAAAAGTCCAGGAAAGCAAATCTACAATTGATAGAGGTGTTGTTTTCAACGTCAGTCAGAATCTCCAAAGCAGAAAGCGAAAGATGGAGATGGAACCAACCCTTTGCATCGACCAGTATCCTGGAACTGACCCATTCTGACCTTCCTCAGGCCAGCTCCTGAAGTCTCCTCAACGGCCGCTTCAGCAGTCGTTCCACCTTTTGCGTCCGACTTGGGCTCTTTTTCTTCAGTCTTGTCTCCGTCTTCGACGGTAGTGGCAGCGGCGGCATCAATTTCGCTCTTCTCAGGAAGAAACTTGGACCGAGGTTGTTTCTGAGCGTGCTTCTTGGAGTTGGAAAGCGAGGTGGACCAGTGGGACTCAATCAAATTTCGAAGGACCTCCTCGGTCGCGGCGAATCTAGTAATAAGGAAGAGGTGTAGTAAGAACGCGCGCGCGGAACACATTTGACATCATATAAAAAGGCAAGGAGGAAGAAGACGGAAAGACACACCCCAAGTTTCCGACAAAGAGTGTACTGCCAACTGGATTCTTCTGTTTGGCCAATAGAGCCTGAGCGGTCTTGGACTTAGATTGCCCTTCGGGAAGTGAAGCAACGGCGGCAGTGGGTGCGACCGGTCGGTTAGTGAAGTCTGATCCGAGCTTGATGAGCAAGGCTCGACCGTCTAGAGAAGATACGATCAATGAAGGGAGAGGACTAGTTAGGAAATATGAACAGAACGAACAAACGCATGCCTATGAAAGAAATTTACGCACTAAGGTGACCTTCGGATAGCTTGACAGCTTCCAGGCATGATTCTCGATTTGAAAAGTCGACATAAGCGAATCTGTGCCAGATTCACATGCCAAGATGGACAGATCACAATCAGATGAATATTTTGCACTACATAAACGTATTGGAGAAGAACTACGAAGATAGGATTGAACGCACCCCTTGTTCTGACCAGGTCGTCCCCCAGATTGAGCAGGTCCTCTGGGCATCTTGATCCTCGTGATCCGTGCTTCCCCGTCTTCTTCCTCATCGTCCTCGCTACCATCCTCATTATCTTCCTCACTGTCACTATCACTATCGCTGTTCTCTTCGGACTCGCCCTTGCTCTTCACCGGCTTCTTTCCTTTTCCCTTCCCCTTAGCAGGCGAGTTGACCAAGGCTTTGGTAAAGTACTGCCTGAGCTGATCTTCATTGGTTTTGAATGACAAATTTCCTACCCAGATTGAATATTTGCCCGCCTTCGAGTCGTCCTTGGCCTTCTTACTGGAAGCAGCAGCAGAGGTGATTGAGGTAACGGTGGCAGAGTCGATGGAGGCATCGGCGCCTTCTCGGAGGTTAGATTTTGACTTTGATTTTCGGAGTGCAGCGCGGGAGAGAGGAGCAGGAGCGTTGGGATCAATCTCGAGAAGGTCGGTATCATCTTTCGGAGTGATTTCCTCGCCAGAATTAGATACAGATTCCTCTGAAGCAGTCAACTGGTTGGATGATGTTGATGCTTCAGGTTGAGAAGAAGCATCTGCAGTTTCGTCAACCTCCTCCTCCACCTTGGACTTCTCAACCTCCGGAACGGACTCCTCTTTCTTCTCTTTCTTCTCGCTCTTGACCTTTTTCTCCTTTTTTTCCTTCTTCTCTTTTCGCTCCTTCTTGTGAACAGAGGTAGATTCGGATTTATCCTTAGGCATAGTGATCAGATATTTGGGAATAGTCGATGCAATGGCTGGTTGACAAGTAGCAGAGGCAACAAGAACAAGGGAAAGGAGGATCTGAAATTTCTGAAAGTGAATAAAGCTGAGGCGGTACGCCAAAGATCACGTGATGTGGCGAGTTGCTTACGCGCTTTACCCGTTGTTCGTCCGTCCTCATCATCTCTCTAACTGGATCAGCGACCATCAACCCCTTCTATCATCACATCGCTCTGATGCCCTTGAACAACTCCTCACCACAAACGCGCCCAGAAAAATTGGTTCAGATTCATTCGGATTATTCTAGGAATTCGGAATCTGCTAATGAGGCTCTGATGATGTACAGATCGTCTGCCAGAGCAAGAAGCAACAGTCTGAGCAGCGATGCCGAAAGTTTCGTCTCGAACGGTATGAACAGATCTCGATCTGTCCATCCTAAAACATCTGGTGGTTCGTTGGCTGATTCATATCTGGATATGAATCACTTGAAATAATTTAGGAGGATCCATCGTTAGCTCAAATTCGGCTAGCGCCCCTTTTGTATGGATGACCGTGGTAGGTCTACTCATTGAGCGCAGAAGCAAACCTCCATAACATGAACAATGTTGCTTAAGCATCGAATGCCCTGTCGTGAATTTTTCTATGATCAGTTGAGATCTAGACCGGGACTTACAGAAGATTTGACAACGTTCTTGGCAGGGTTGGTATAATCTACTTCATGTATCTTCATCTCCATCAACTTGGGCGGAGATCATTCATGGTTAGCTCACGAAATCAAATTTACCCTGCCTTGTTACAGAACCTCACAGCGCATCTTAGAGAAAGAGCGTCAGTTGTTTACTCGATCCCTAATGTTTGAAACTCGAAAGAACCAGTCCGTCTGATTTCTATCTGAATACATCTCAGCTGGCGTCTTATTTCACCGAACATTGCGCTGTGTAGACGACGAAGACGACGACGTAGTGGGCACGAAGTTCCTTGCCTACGCCGAGTGAGTCTTCTATTCTGATCTAGAGAAACCAATCTTTTCTCAAGCATCAATCGAATTCATGCGCCTTCAAATAATTATCTATGTAAGGAGTTGACCAGTCTATCGAGCTTGTTATCGTTTTCGGACAGATTCTGGGACGATGACGCTTTTGACCTTCACTTGCAAAGTAAATCCTTAATGAAACTCGCAGCTAGAACATTCGATCGTTAGCATAGCTCTGACCCTTGCTTTCTCTCTGTTACGTTACAGGCGAGGAATTTCAACACCTGGTGTATGCCCTCGATCCATCTTCATCTCCCTATACATCAGATAGAATGCTTATCCTTTATGGCTCAATACATACAGGGAGAACTCGGATCTGATTCAATCCGCACCAGGTAAAGAAGCTCAATATATATATATATATTAATTAATCTGCCGAGTACCGAAACCTGACCCACTGAATGCCTTCTCATGCTCAGAGGTCTTTTTCTTCAGAGATACAGCTGCCCCCGAGCCCGAATAACCTTCTTTGTTATCTATCGAGAACCTCATCTTCTCCTTTCTTTGTCCGTTATATTTACGGATTAAGTTATCGATTACCCTGTAGCCTATCTATATAATCTTATCCCTTTTTATTACCGAGGAAGTGAGTTCTTAGCAGAGTATGTAATCCGTGGTTGAAGCAACAATGATATGCATATGTTTGCGTGTGTAATCAGCACTATCTTTGTCCACCTCAAATATATTGTATAAAATTAAAGTCAATCCTTATTAAATTAATTATTCAGAAGGGTGTGTTTACTCGCAGAAGTTCTGAGAAGATAAGAATAAGCGAAAACAAAACAAAAGGTCAGGTTAGATTCTTGCGAATGGCATAGCTCGAAGAGGAAGTACAATCCAAGCCTCACTTTCTCGATCTCACTCAGGACCGACAGGAAGTCTAATTCGAACCCCATAAGTGACAAAGAAAGGATCAGCTATCGAACAACCCAATTCTATACATACAGGTAGATGGTTAGAGCAGAGGAATCCTTACCCCAGAGGTATCTATAAGTGAGTACATCGATATCAGCTTTAGTATACTCTGAGCCAATATTCATCAGCAAACAAAAGGTACTTGCGCATTTAAACGGACGAATACTGGCTCCGATTTATTCATCGTAGCGTCCGCATCCATCTCCACTACGGTCGTTTCAAGAATGTTTCCGTAGAGATCCGTTAAGAAGTCAGTAGGAACTTCCTGATAGTGCTCAGGAGAGGTGAGAGGGAACATACATAAGGTTGATGCTACAAAACGGACTTTGTGCACCAATGATGGTCCATTCACAGCAAGCTTTTATTATCGCCGTCATAGTTATCATTGTTGTGAGTCAGTTTATTGGAATCAAGAGAAAGACAGAGTTTGAGCTGTCTGAAAGAGTCGAAGAAAACTAGATTTACAGATTGAATAGGAATTCGATGAAGCTAACAGAAATAGTCGGTCAAATTGGGACCTCAGTCAGTTGAACATAGCACGCCTCGCCTTCAGTCGTTCAAACAAGAAGAGATTTGATAGAAAACTTTACTCACAGCGTTCAGCAAATCTATAGCGACAGCTTCCCGACGGTCGAATACGCCCGCACGTTCTTGTATGACTAATTCGGCGGCTTGATATAGCGATTGAAGAACAGAGATATCGCTGTCAGGATGTGATAGATGATTGTCTCTAGGGAAAAGCAGGCCCTCACCTTTCCGACTTGGCGAACCCACAGCGCCACTCATTTCTAGAAGCTCATCTCGGTATTGTCTACGAACCTTGGTCCTTACGTTAGCTAAGGTCTACTTACGGTCTTAACCTTGAAACACTCGATGTGATACGAGTTAAGGAAAAGGGCGTACATGAGAACGAACCGCACTAGAGCTTGTGTGACGTATATATTTCCCTGGCTAACAAGGAACGCATCTTTTGCATTCTCTCTTGACGAGGTTGGATCTGAGAAGAAAAGCGTGAGTTGTGTCATGGCTTCTTCTTCCCAGCCATGACATGGTCTGATGGATAGAGCATTGGGAGAGGGGAACGATCAGAATTTAACACTTCTGCCATTTTTATTGACGTAAAACTTTGATCAGAAATTTACTGACGAGTTTGCTGCCGAATCAAACGAATCCTGTGGGACAAATGCAGCGGGTATGTTTCGAAAAACATTAGCCACATCTGATATGAATGATGCCACAGTTCGAAGTTTAAGCAACACTCCCTCTGATCCAATAGGGGGGTATCGTTTAGTCTCCCTTTGAGCTGTTTGTGGCAACGAGAAGGACAGGCACAGCGCGAGGTTGTCAGTCTCCGATGAATCGTGTTAACCACTTATATGTCAGAGGAAACAACCGCAAAGGCTAACCTTCCAAGATAGAACCGAGCAGAGCGAAGATCTTTGCGACGAGATTAAAGCCTGATTACCATGCGATCGATTACAGTCAATAAGCCAAGTTCTCAAGACTTCATATATCCCGATTTAACCTGGTAAGACAGACTAACCGACAATGATAGGAGTCCTAGTCGACGGCTGGGGAAGATAAGCCTGTCTTGTCAAGAATTCATCATCAATCTCTGTAGGCAGTGGGGTCGAGATGTTTTCTATTTGGATGGTGACGATTCTGTCTAACAGACAAGCCCTATAAGACCAAAGAGATGAATTGTGGCTAGTTAAAGCTTTGTTTTCTATGCCGCGCTCGAGAAAAAGGAGACGATTGATGCTTACATTGACTTATCTGCGATGAACAGTAGCCAGTAGATTCTCCGTCTAAGCTCATCTTCGACTGGGTCTTCAAAAGATTGATTCAAAGCAAAACGAGTGAGTCAAGACATATGAGTAAACAAACAGGTCACGAGAGATAGGTCGTAGCATACCTAGATCTATATATGTCTGCATGTGAAAGCCAAGAGATTAATATATATATATAAACTTCGCACCTCAAACGAGGTCAACATCTAACGACCTACCTCTCTGTGGTGTAATCCTAAAGATACAGCGATGGACAAAGCCTCGGCGAATGAGGCAGCTGACCGACCGAAAGCCGATGATAGAATTGTCAGTACAAAAACGTGAATGACATATGGTTGGAATGTGTGACGCACTATTTGCTCCAGGCTTCCCGATGACTAATATGATGCGTATAAGACGAAATCCGCTCAGACGAAATGTCGAAAGCATCCTCAGAAGATACGCTCACTTACCGAAATGGTATACACAATCAAAATATCTGTTCCCGTCACAGATGAGAGATATAGTAAGAATTTTACAGCGCACTCTTTCCTCTCTATGTCATCGGCTCGACATACCTGATAATGACCATAAGGAGGGTAGGCGGATCATATGCATCTATCGTGATTGCCCTGGACGCACTCTGACACCTTTCAGCGAGCCCCCGAACCTGACTGTTTTCCACTGGCACATACACTTTCGGGACCTGGTAAAAGTATAAACCCCCAGTGTGAGTTATGACAATGGATATTCAAGAACATTCAGCAGACCGCCCATTGATCGGACGAGTAGTCAAAGAGCAGGGTTGAGACGAAATGTATACACACCTGAACTAGAGTTGTCGCCAGGGTACTCATGACTAGTGCAAAGAACAGCGGATCCCGTTCCTCTATATAGAACAAACGGGACAGGTTGACACCGGCAAAACAGTGAGTATGTATTGTTTTGAGTGAACATGAATAGAGCTAATCATATGAACCTCGTCGAGCGCTGAGATCAGCGATAAAAGTTGGTTGATGAAGACACGGCGTCAACGGCCATACCTGTAAGAACCAGATGTTCAAACAGAATACACATATCCCCCGTCAACCGGTCTTGCTCTACATCACACGAAGGCTAAGAGCGAGAAGGGGGAGCGTGAAGACATACGATTTCAAAGAAAAGTGAAATGATGTAAATCGCAGCGTCTCTTGGAAGGACGTCTTCAATGGAATGTAACCTTTTGGAAGTGGCATCACTCCTCGGTGTTGACGTCTCACTTGTGGTGACTTCAAATCCAATGGTACTTCCTGAATCACTCATGCTAGCTGGCATTTTCTCTCCAAGTTGAAGAAAGATCTTTTCCGCGCTTGATCGATGAGTTTGGACTGCTGGAGGAGTGAATATCGTCGCTGGAGCAGGACCATTGCTAGAAGTAGAAGTTAGAGGTGTAATGGCTGAGGACCGTTCTTCGGATAAAACGTGGTGGAATCCTCTATGTCCGCCATTGTATTCCTCGGCAAACGACGGTAGTCCTTCATGCATGGTAGGTGGGAGACTTGGTGTCTGACTGACGCTTGATGCCTGGCTTGATGTCGAACATGAAGACTTGTGTCTGAGATGAAACGGAAAATGGGATTTTGAGGTCAAACCGGACGCCTCCTTGGGGGAATTATCAGAATGAGATTGGTATTGCCGTGCCTGGAGGTTATACGGAGATTGGGATAACGGCGCCTGAGACCCTGTCTGATATTCGCCCATCCTAGAAGGATTCAGGGCATGACTACTTAGTGGTTGCCCTTGCGAGTATCCAGTCGGTGATTCCTCAGGAGGTGAAGGCGCGATGGGTGGTAATGTTAACGACGCGAATGGCATTAAGGGAAACGCATGATGTTGAAGGGATGATGGATCGGAGCCTGAACCATTCAAATGATCGTTCACTCGAGAGAGCGGTCCGCCTTTCGAGAAACTCGACCACCGGGAGCTCATAGCATTAACGTCTGTAGGCTGAGAATCACCCTGAACACCCTGTATAGATCCACCGATGATGTGTGGTCTCTGAGGAGTCGATTGAGTAGCCTGATGCATACCGAGAGCAGTCAGAGTTGACGAAATTAGGGAAGACATCTTGTCAGCAGACTCCGAACAGACTGAACCTGACGAGCCTCCTGGTGAATCGGAGCTTGGTTGGGCATTCGAGACAGATGCGGTGAGAGGGCTGTTGGCGCTTGAATGGTGTTGAAGCTTAAGTATCGGGAGGCGACTATCAGTCTCGTTCGATGCTGAACCTTCGGACGTTGCTAGCGCTTTCTTTTCTGCGGCCTCGGCTGCTTCTCGGTTCATTTTTCTAGTAGAACAACCATGAGTCTGCTTCTGTAAGATGATATCAGAGAGAGGGCCAGAAAGTACAGAAGCTTACTTCACATATTGGTTGGGAGGACCTCTCTTCTTGGGGTAATACGTATACAGACATGGAATCTTGAGATACATGCAATGTCGACAGGACGGTATCTTTGATTGGGGGTCGTATAGGTTGATCGACGGATCCAACGGAGGGTCTCTATGGCACTTGACTGTACAAATTGAGATGAAACCAGACGGAACCCAACCGATGCCGTTCGTTTGTTCATTCAAAGACAACAAGACGTGCAAGCGATCAGCTTGCGTTCTGACTGATTGCGAACCCAACTTACGGCTTCCACCGTCAAACCAAAGGACGATCCTAGTGAAATATGCATAGCGTCGAACGATCGAAAGAAGAAGAAGAAGAAGAAGAAGAAGAAGAAGAAGAGAGAGACTCAACCAACCTTTCCGTATGCGGCAGCAATCACACGAAGGCACTTGCCGAGGCTTCTCGACGATTTCTGACGACCTCCTCCTCTTCTTTGGCTGACTCGACACGTTTGACATATATCTGTAGATTATAATAAGAGCAAGTTCGGATGATTGAGTTGACTATGCCTGTTCGATTGAGTGGATGAACACTCAAGACGACGAGGGTGGACAAGGAATCTACATGAGAACGGCAATCGACTATCCACCCGCTGACAAGAGTCGGGCGGTTCCCGCTTTTAAAGGTCACGAGGATTTTACTTCACAGCTTGATGAAACTTGGATGATCTTACCTGTACGACTTGGCCGCTTTCTTTCTTGATATAAGGTCTACGTTAAAAATTTCTCTATAGGTTCTCAATCGTTCATCTGTCTTGTTTAATCTTTTTTTGCTCCTTCCTTTTTTCTATATGAGAACCCCTATCTCAGCAAAACTGGCTTTCTGTTGAGTCAGAGATTTGTGGCTGGTTTCGATCTTATCGGCTTACATATCCTACCGGCCGTAGCTGACGGAACCTTCTTTGGACAAACGTAAACAGATGGATAACACGGTTGATCCAACGAACAACAAAGAAAAACAGAGGTCTGAGAACCAAAACAAAGGTAGAAGAAATCTGAGAGTTGTAGGGATGACTAAACAGAGACAAAGAGAAGGTCGAAAGGAAGAAGGATCGAGAAAGTATAGAGTGACAAGAGAGTGGTATATATGTTAGAGCGATTTTCCTAGATAGTAAAGCCTCTGTATGAAAAGAACAAAGTCCATGAAAAGTTAGGCATGTTAATCACAGAGGTAGCAAGGCTGTGAAGAGAGAAGAAAGATCGAACACAATCAGCATGCGAGCTCTATAACAAAACATAGAATGAAACGAGACGAGATGTTTTGAAAGCTCACTCACCAGCAGACTCATCCGTCGATAAACTTGGTTCCATCGACACATCCGCCTCACCGACTACAGGTCCAGTTGACTTGTCCGTCGCCTGCTTGAGTTGATCTAATCCGGTCTGAATTTGAGCTGAAGACACCATCGTAGGAATCGCCGATCCAACCGGCGCATTAGTTGCAGGGTCAGCAAGCGTAGGAGCAGTAGATGCAGTGGTGGCAACGGATATCGGCAAGTTCTGTTCGGCAACCGGAGGCTGTACAGACGGAACGATCGAGGACGATCCAGAAGGAAGCGGACCAGGTGAGGGAATAGCAGAAGCCAATGATGAAGAAGCAGAGGACAGAGTGTGTTGAACGACTGGAGCCGAGGGAGCAGGAACGGAAGCAGGTGGGGGAGCGTGAGCAAAAGTAGAGAGAGGTGCGGGAGCAAGAGCAGGGAAAGAAGGAGCGTTGACCGCCTGTCGAACTGCTGGATTGACCGAACCAGCCCTCTCGTTACCAATTTGGCTCTCCACAGCTCTGATCGCACTCTGGGCTTGCTCCATCATTGCCTTGACTTTAGCCGTCTGTTCAAGCACTTTGATCCTCTCTCTATACACATTCTGTCTAGCCACCTCGACCGCCCGTCTCTCGTGCTCAACCATCTCTTCAAGCTGTTCAAAATGGGCCATCTTGAGCTCAAGCTTTTTTAATTGAGCGGATACCAACCGGGATACGAGGGACTGGAGCTGACGTTCCTCTTCCGAGGCCAACACCGACGCCTTTGACGCAGCAGCAGACAGCGAGATTGAGGCAGCCTGTTGGAGAGCCGGTCGGGACGGGGCAGCAGCAACAGAGATTGGGTCGGATTTATCGGTCGTCGTTTGTCCTTCCTCCTTTTCCTCCTTTTCCTCCTTTTCCTCCTTTTCCTCCTTGATCTCTTTAGATGAGCTCTCGACGACTGTCTGGTCGTCTTGCATAGACACATCTCCTTCCGCCACCTCCCTTGGCCTGTCCTTGTCTTCCTCGTTCGCGTTCTCTTTCTCCTCTCCCTCCTTTCCCTTCTCGCTCTCGTCCTTCTTTTTGAGCACGTCCGTTCCAGTAGCTTCCTCCCCCGGCCTCTTCGCGATCTGCTTCAGATCTCCTGTAAGCTCACCCATGGCTCGACCAGCTGCCGCTGCCGCCACGCCCGGCCCAATCGTGCTAGCCAAGAAAGCGACCACACTCATCACTGGGTTGTCCGCCTTTGCAAATGGCAAAGCCTCGGCGTTTCCACCTAGTCCAACCGCGTACTTCAACGGGCCAAGATCGGTCTCGGCCGAAGCGGCCGCCAAGTATGGATCCTCGATCGGCAATTGCAAGAATTTGAGAATACACTGATCCCTCGTTCTCGTTTGGACATGGTCAGAGATCGATGTCCAATCCTCGTCGTGCATCTCAATCGCCTCGAGAAGAAGAAGAAGCTCTTGGTCGGTCCAGTCATCCGTCGAGGCGTGCTTGAAAGCTGCATCATCTATCCGAACGAAATCTCCGGAGAACATTGTCGAAGGGAACCGACCTGAGAGGTAGCAAGCTGGGCAAACCGAGTATTTAGCGTCCTTAAGGGAATGATACCTGATTCGAGTACAATCGACCCCACACGTGTCGCACGAGTACGCTTTTTGCTGACCACCGACAGAAGATCCATTTAGACCAGCATTCTTGGCTGCTAGAGCTGATCCCTCGGTCGGTGTGATCGACCGATGAAGCCCTTTAGAGGTCGTTTGGTAGACCTGTTTTCGGAGATCCAGATTGAGAGATCCGGTCTCAGGTTTTGAAGTCGACGCGATTGGCTGAGGGGAAGAAGTGGTTGGCTTGATTCCAGGGTGTAGAGGTTGGAGACCCTTTGGAGTATCGAGTGTGACTCTGAAATGACCAGTAAAAGGAGGACCAAGCGATGAAGGTTTCGTATCCGGATCAATCTGATAGATATAGTGAAGAGTATCATAAATGAAGGAATGAAAAGGGCAGAAGGCACAAAGCAGAAAAGACAAATTAGATCAAACAGATTGACAGACAGAAGAACGCGAAAGAATGAACAACATCGGTCTAGCCTGTTCATAGAACATACCTGGTAGTTGACCAACCCCCACTGCTCCAAAAAGGCATGAACCCTCATGATAGCACACACGTCACCTGCCAAGTTTCTTCGGCAAGCAGTGACAGTCAAGTACTCGCTTGGATTGAGTCTGTATGTGTTGATCATGAAGTCTCTATAGTCCTTGTAGATCTGAGGGGTTTTGCTTCGGTTTTTGTTTGAAAAAAACTCTGGGATCGACCGTCTCTCGATAGGAGCAATCGTGGCAAAGTTAAACCAGGCAGAATATGAAGGAATGATGATAGGTTGGGTTTGGGCGGCCAAGTAGGCAGCCGCTCGAGCTCGAAGTGCGGGTAGGTCCTCCTCCACGTCCTCTGGCTCCGAAGGAACATCATCTTGTGGTTGAGATTCTGGAGGCTGGGACGCGTTCAAAAGAGTGTTAGGAACCGACTCCTGTTTCGAAGCTTCGGTCGAGGCGGCTGTGTCGCTTAAGGATTCGAGCTGAGTCACAGGAGCTGGATTCGAGGCGTTGGAGGAGAAAATAGAAGCATCTGGTACTGTTTGTTGAATGAGCAAGCGAGACATAGATGGATGGATGGATGAAAAAACGCGTTTTGTTAACTTCTCTTCTCTGTTCCCATTGTTGATTTCAAAGAAGAGTCTCCATAGATCTTCCTTCAGAATTTTGACACGTCTCTCTCTCTCTCTCTCTCCGAGATATGAGTGAAGAAAGCTGGAGGAGATGACAGTAGAAGAAAGAAGTAGAGGAAAAGAGGAAAGAATGAAGTATGATACATACCGACATCCATCATCTCATCATCCACTCCAGCTTGACTGAGGTTTCCAATCGCGGTCGAGTCGATCGGTTGCTTCTCCATGATCTTACCGGGCGCGGATGCAACTTCGTGAGTGGTCGCTCCTTCGACTTCGGGAGTAAGTCCGGCATTGGCGACATCAGTAGCAGAAGCGAGATCTGATGGTGAGCCAGCGAGCTTGATGCGTTTTACGTCCTGATTAGAGGGTGAACCAGTAGCACTTTCGGACAGAAGAGATCTCTTAGGTGAATCCATCCTCTTATGTCTGGTTGATAGTTTTTGAGTGGTGAATGTCTAGAGGTAAGTCCGTTCGTTTATTTGTCCGTCCGTTCGTTCTTTGAGGTGGAAAGAGTATAGAAAGCGTTTTCGGTTTGAGATATTGAGGTTACGAACTTGTAACCACATTGCTAGGGTTAAGTTCGCGTCTATCTATCTCTACTCGTCAGTAACATCCAGAGCTAGATATTCAGCCGGGTCCACACAGGCAAAGGGAATCTGTGGGAGTGGCATATGATTGTACAATTGAACAAGGAGCCTACATTCTAAGAGAACAAAAATGGAACAGTATGGGATTGATGAAACCTCTATGACGAAAGAACTATTTCAGGTATGGATCTTATGAAGTGAAGTCAGAATCAAACATAGTACAAGGAAAAAAGGAAAGGTTAAAGAACAAATAAGGAAGGCATAAGAAAACTGATAGATGTGACCATGCCTGCACGTTAAAAGAATCCCCTGTTGGAATCGCCTGCCGATCTAGCTCCACGATCTATGGAGCTGATTGAACCCGACCAATCCTCATCTTCCAGAGACAAGAAGGAGCAGCATCCACCGAACTTTTGCGCCCAAAAAGACCCTTCCCAGATCCTATTCCACCACGGAAGCTCGGAATTGTTTGGTATCAGATCCGGACGCGCCGAAGGATCCTCCAATCTTGCAAGAAGAGGCGCGTTGGATAGGTGAGATGATCCAGGTATGGATCTATAAGGATATATTGAGGGATCGGTGGATGAACGTTCTAGTGAGATCCCCCCTGGACGTGGAGTCGAACCTAAAGATCCATAAAACGCTGTCCAGTTATCGATCGAGGCGGACCGTTCCATGGAGAGAGACATTGCTCTCCTCTTGCCCGCTACCTTCGCGTTCGGAAATCGCCAACCAATAAAACTGACCGCCGGAGAGGCCATGTCAAGTTCGCCTGATCTGTCGGACGAATAGGATCCATATGCAGTACGGAGAAGGGTTCGGGGGTTAAATCGAACCGATCGAGGTGTAGGTATCGGTCGTGGTGCAGGAAAAAGATAACCGTTTGAAGTCTCCATGATTGTGGGTTCAAGCGAGAACGATTGGGATCGAGTCCTTGCATGCATTAAAGGAGACGATGACGGAAGCACAGATGAACAAGAGGACGAGTTGGACGATGATGCAGATGTCGAACGTCTTTTGGCTGAGCTTTGAGAAGGATGAAGACCCCTGGATCGTCTAGGAGAACTAGTAGGAGCACTATCGGGCGTGTCCGAAACAGTCCGAAAGGTGAATTCAGGATTTGGCTCTCGGCGCTGAGAAGACGAGGGACGGCGACGTCTGGATTTGTTCGAAAATGCTGTAGAATCAACGGTATCAAGGGGGGTTGAATCCTCCCAGAGAAGAGATAGAGCGGGACCTTCAGTCTCCTCTGGATCTGATTGGTTTATATATAGACGGGATGGTGTAAAGTCTTCGCTTGAGCTGTTTTCTTCCTGTATCGATTCGGCCGTGACATCTGAAACACTACTGAGAGAGGATGTTCTTGGATCGTGATAAAATCCTGGACGAGAGAGACCATAGAGCCGGGTGGGCGAACTTGAGACTTCTTGATCTATCGAATCGCAGTGAGGCAACACGACCTCCTTATGTCAGCAGTTGTCTTTATCTTCATCTAAAACAAGGAAGCAAAGCACGGACGATAACCTGGTTTCTCAGGTCTGTAATTGTGAGCAAGAGAGAGATATGATCAGACAAAAATCATCATAAATAACAAGATAGAAATCATTGCTAACTCTTTACTCCACCCCATCTGTTCTGGTGATGTTGAAAGCACCATGGATGATGAGGTGCATCAGTGAAACCGTCGAACGACGCCTTATTTCATGTTGACCCCCGATGGGGCCCAGGTTGCACTCCATGCGGCACAGATCTAGATACCACGTGCTCAACGGCTGTGCTTGAACGCCATCAACCAAATTCCTGTTCCTCCTTTCATTCCAAAAACTCTTCCTCTGATTCTAGTATGGAGACCGATCTAGACTATCCTTCTCCTTCCTTCCTTGCACTCTCTAATCCTTCTTCTTGAATACTCATGTCGGATACTCCGACTACTCGCAGATTGACTAGAGCGTCTACACGGTCTGCTACTTCATCCCCTGCTAGCTCCTTGCAATCAACTGAAACTGTGGCCAGTCCTTCTCAAGCACAAGCTACTCCTTCCAAGGCGTCCAAGACCCATAGTAACAGTTCCACCCCTAAACGATCTACGGTCTCACCAAAACCACCATCATCAGCTCAATCAAGAAAACATGCTTCCGTCCCTTCCTCTCTTAGTCAATCCGTCCACAATGCCGCTGCCACCGCTTCCCCAGTTCAACATCATTACCCAACTCGGTCAACGTCACCCTCCAGGACTCAAGGGGCTATACCTTCTCCGTCCCACCAACCGTTATCAGACGTGATCGCCAATGTTGTTGCCAAAGCAATCCATGACGAGCTCGAAGAGGAAGAGATAGAGAAACAACAGAAGAAGTCCAAGACTACATCCGAAGGAGATGTGGAGGGTCTCTCTCGATTGGCGCTGGGCAGGAAGCGGTCCTCAGCCAAGGCTGAGAACGAGTTGACCACCAAGGCTGTCGATGCTAACACCGACAACGACGACGACGACGAAGAAGGAACGATCATTTTATACTCTACAGAATCTACTCCTGTCGCTGCTCCTGCCGCGCTTCCTTCCGCTACGAGTCCCTCGAAAATGAGGAATCCGTTCAACATGGATTTGACCCCCACCCCTGCCCATTCTTCTACCTCAACGTCCACCCCTGTCTCCGCTGCTTCCAACCTTTCTGGATCTCAATCGAGCTCGACCACGTCTGTTCCTTCTCATAAGACAATAGACGACGAGACCGACGTGTCTGAGCACGTTCAGGTCGAGAGGCTGAGTGAGCAGCCAGATGAAAGTATGGAGGATGTGGAGGACCAAGTTGGACATATGGTCGAAGAGTCAGACTCTACCGAGGGCAACGGATCGATCCTAAAGTTGAAGGATATGCATGCCGGGAAGATCCTGTTCGAAGACTCTCATGATGAGTATTCGTCGTCCTCATCGTCGGAAGACTCTTCTGAGGAAGATGATGACGAAGATGATGACGATACTGAGGAAGAGGCTCATTCGGATGAAGAAGCCTATCTTGAACTACTCCTATCAAAAGCTTACGAGAATGCTGAAAAGCTGGAGGAGGAGGAGAGGGTGCGCAAAGCTGGCGAGGAGATGTTGCTTACTATGGAACATGAGATCAAAGAAGCGTTCGTTGTTTTTCTTGCACTCTTTGTTTGGCTTACAAGAATAATGACTTGACCGACAAGCTGATCCTTTCATTCCTGCAAAAATAACATAGAAATCTTCCCTCATTGACCGCGCCTTCACTCCCAACACCATACTTGTCCTTCAAACAGGAAGGAAAGTTCTCTCGAGCGTCCCGAACATCGAGTTCTCAGCTGTCGAAACCTCGTCAGCTCTCTACTGTCGCTCAGAGTGCAGAAGCTGAATTGTCGTCTGTTAAAAAGCAACATGAATTGGATACTACGGTGGTCCAGAGAGCGCTATCCAAGAAAGAAGCTCAAGAGGTTCGTTCTCGTCCTCACAGCCTTTCTTTTATAAGATTCTTAGGCAATCATCTAGATTGCATTTCACTTATCTATTCAATCTTTTTTTTAAAGGCGAGGAAAGCCAATGCTCCTCTTGCTTGGGGCGAGTTGCCTGCGATCCCTGAAGATAAGCGCAAGGAGATGGTAAGGGAGTATCACGCTCTTAAACTTCGCAATTCACTAGATCCCAAGCGATTCTACAAAGGCCAGGGATCAATCAAGCACGTGCCTGAAGTGTTTGCTGTACGTATCCTTTGCTTTTCCTCATCTGTGGTCAATCAATCATCGCAATACAGTCGCTCATCATCTTCTTCTACTCTTCTCAATCTTGCTTCGCTCTCACAGATTGGAAAGCTTCACAGTCAATCGAAGGTACTTCAATCAACCACCCTTCGTTCAGAATCCTCTTCTCGCCCAGGCTCGATCCTTAAGGAGCTTATGGCGGACGACGAGTCTCAGGCGTACGCGAAACGAAAATTTGGAGACCTTCAGGCGACCAGATCACACAACGGAAGAAAGCGTGTGGTCAAGAAGTCAAGAAGAAATTAGTCTACAGTTCTGTGAATGGATGCTTTGGTATCAGATTTTGCATTTTATGTTGTTTCATAACCTTATACAAATCGATTAGCACTATCCCGGTAAGTATGAATCAAAAATAAAACAGTGAAGGCTTTTGTCAACCGACAACCGTAAGAAGAAAAGAGCACTTGAGTTCTCTAATGATATTAGTAACTACACAAGAAGATCTAGATCCCAAAAAGGAAACAAACTAAAATGTTAAAAAACTTATATTTGCTTTGAATGCGCTTACTGTCTCCCGTTGCAAATAAGGGATAAGTTCATTCGCATCATTCTGGTTCTGCGGGACTTCTTCCTGCTAAAATCGTGACCCTGCTGACCCCAATGGTAGCAGAGTCGTTGGTTCGGGTCTTGTTGGATTGGTCCCTTTTCATAGTACCGTCTGCTATCCTTTGACTCTTCTTCCCTGAGTTGCGCCATCATGGCAGCCGTTTCTTCGTTCTGATGGGCTTCGGATACCATCATAAGTGGGAGTGCAACTCGGATTCCTTTCAAGCTAAGATCACAGATATTTACCAAGAAGGCTCTAGATGTCTTTGAGTCCGTCGAAGATCATCTGAAGATGCTCGCTATCGGAGTATCTCGACCCATACTTTTCAACGACACTCGAGCTTGTTGAGTTTGTCAAGATATTCAACTGCCTTTCCAGGCAAGCACCTGACTTGATTGTATTTACGAAGTTTCAGCGCAGCTAGAGCATTGACCGATATCCCGCATCGTTCTGTCAGAATGTTCATGAGAACGACAAGGTCGTTTCGTTCTTGTCTTGTTAGGGTTTTGCCTATATCGAGGTGAGCTCTTGACACCGGTTTGATCCGGTTTGCTTCCCAAGCGCTAAGCCCGGCTGTTTTAACATCCTCCGGGCTCATAACCTATTGAAGTTAAACTGAATTATTATGGGTAAAGATGGACTTTTCGCTCTGGTGCTTGTTCCCAATCAAGCTCTCACTGGGTTTCCAAAACATTTACACACCACCTAAGTGTTTGAGTAAAATGGTTTGGAGAAACCAGAAAAGGCGCAAGGAAGAAGCTAGCTAGAACTTAATAGTCCTCAAGAAGAAGGATCTCAGAACCTCACACAAGACTTGAGTGTGTTTCCTTAAGAAGAAATCAGAGATTGAAGCTTAAGAATAATGTCAAAGCTGCAAATTCCCAACCCCAATAACAATAAGTATGTTATGTCGATACAGATGATTTTTTTAAGTCGTCATTACTGGCCGATTGGTGTAGTGGCTATCACAGCAGTTTTCGGTATCTGTCCGCAAGGTCACTCTCGCTCGCTGCTGGTCGTCGGTTCGATCCCGACATCGGTCTAATTTGTGATACCTTTTTGTGATTACAACACCTTTCCGAGTCTAGTAGAGGTCGATATAAGTAGCAGTGTTTGAAGGGTCGGGTCGATTGATCAACGGATCTAAGGGGATCAATCCACCACTCTTTCTTCGAGACATATGCAGCAATTTTCAGTAGTTCAGAGCAAGGACAATAATCATCTCTACCGTTCTCTTTATATTTTGCTTCACCAAGTCTCTAAGGACCACGTATCGACCATTATCGGCCGAGGTTGCTGGATAGCAGCCAGGACCATGTAGCTAGTAACTCATAGTTCAGCTATCAGTCTATAACGCCCAAATTCATCTTTTATAGCTTCGATTTCTGCTTTTCGGTCGACTCGATCGCCTTTTGCACATCATCATTGACGCTCTCTACTGCCTCCTTCACCTTTTCTACCCCACTGTTGAGTGCTCTCTGAACGTTCTCTCCAAGTTTTGAGCCAACTCTGTTTTGCCCGAAGAGGGGAAGAGCCGCGTAAGGGCCCTGCTTATTGGCCTCTTCGGCTGCCTCCTTGGCAGCAGCTTCTGCCTTCTTCCTCCCGATGGCAAGCTTAGTCTGTTCTCGATGGGCTGTTAGTTGCTGGGGTGTCTTCCACTCGGAAGAGGTTTTATAGGTGGCCAAATCAGACGCGTTCCGAGCAGCTACGTAAGCATCTAGCTCAGGACCCTCCTCCAACGGGATAGAAGAAAGGCTTGAAGAGGTAGAAGCATCGAACGAGGTAAGGAGCTCGACGATCTTCGACTGGGGCTGTCGAGTAATATCCAGTCGGGCAGGAGAAGACGATCCCTCTGTGGAGTTGGTGTTGATGAAAAGAAAGTCAGCCGGTTGAAAAGGTAATGGTCTAATTATTTTCAGACAAAGGTCTCTTTCCAGCACGTACCTGTCCAGATATCAATAAATTCTCGGGTCCAGTATGGATCGAGGGTCTCTTCACTGTCCTTGCTCGACTTGTTTCCATCTGTCGGTCTAGTATCTTTACGGAAGGCAAACTCGAAAGGAACACCGACGTTGTTGTAAGCCAGATGTCGGAGTGGTCGCTGGATCACCTCCTCATCGGGATTCTCTGGAATGTATGTCTTTCCGAGAAAACGATGGGACTGCTGTCTACGATTGGCCCACAGGTTCAGAACAAAGAATGGAACATGGAGGTCTGAGTCCAAGCAGTGTCAAACATTCTACAGTAAAGACATGATGACCAACGATTTTGAACCAGTATTGGCGACAGAGAACTTCAGTCTTTCGATAGCTGCCGGAAGGGCAATTGGCTTGCCTGAGGGATAGCTGCTGAGGTACTGAGTAAGCGACTTTACGCTAAGCTTGGCAGTCTTTTTCACAGCAGACATCTATCTCAACAAGAACAGATACATTAGTAAAGGTGATCTCAGTTTGACCAGACTTTACTGACCTGACGATGCGAAGGACGTACGATGGTAGGACTCTGATAGTGGAAATGGAGGAAGAACGTTATTGAGAGAAAAGAACGTGAGTGGAGAGTAAGGTATTAGTAAAATAATCAACGGATATTACAAGATGAACTACAAAATTATGTAGCTTTTCTAGATTCGCCTGAGCACTGTTGGAAAATGACCTCAGCAAGAGATCTCGTGCGTATCTCTGAGTAGCGACCTAAACTGCATCTTTCCTTCTTACCTTCTCAAGCAATCGTTAAGGAGAGACAGTCACACACTCAACCATACGAGCATAGATAGAGATTGATAGCTTCTGGCAATCTTCATGCCTAAGTTTTTTTCTGACTCGACCTCTCGTTCGAAGGAGCCATCTTCATCTTCTGCAGATCGGTCTCAACCTCCTGATTTTAATAGGCCGATCAAAGCTGCATTGGACCCAATAACCGATACCACTCCTTCTTCATTTGCAGTACTTGGGCATGCTGTCAAAGGAATAGGCTCTGGCTGGAACGCCGGACCCAATGGAGGAGACGTTTTACATGAGAGTATGTATTCTTGTCTCTCATTCTGTGGAGGATATGTCTACACAGAAAAAAATGGAGGATGCTCTTCCTTCTTCCTACAATGCACAAAAGAAACTTCATGACCACAAGCTAACGTGCTCATCCCGATGAATCTTACTTCTGAACTAGTGGCTCCAATGATCTTCAATCCTCGTTTCATAGCAAACGCATCCAACCACTCGGCCAATCGTCAAACCTTAGCACCTCCGTCACGCACATCTATTATGACCCCTCTAAAGATGACTATGCCGTCTCTTGGACCCCGTCAGAAAACCTCGGCCTCGCTTAGTATTCTTGAGGCGATCCCTTCTCTTCTATCTGCTCCTCTCCCAGAGCCTTCCTCATCAAATACAGATAGCAACGCGGCCGTCAGTCTCCTTCGAGGTTTCCAGGCGACCGTACCAAGCTCTGAGCGTGGGAAAGAGCGAAGACGAAAGGTCCGAGGAAACCTTGCCGAGGTCGGGCTGGGCGGTGTTCGGTTGGGTGTAAAAAGATTAGCGGCGCAGAACAGTGGTCTTCTTGGAGCTTCGGGAGAGGAAGACGAAGGCGGAGAAGTGGAAGAGGGCGTGATGATTACCGGAAAGGAACGGAGAAGGAGGAGGAGGGAGAAAGCAAAGCTCGCGGCTTCAACTACAAAGGGCGGGCCGTCTACTAAGCATGAGCTTGGGAGAGAGGAACTATTGAGGATGGAGGACGAAATCAAATGGGACCGAGAGAATCTGGTCGTCAGAAAGGTCAGTGTGATCCTTTCGTATCTCTGTTAACTAGCGTCAGGTCAGTCTGCATAGCGAACGCTCATAATATATTCTCCTCACAATTGGATTAATCTTTATCCAATAGTCCTTAATCAACTCTGAAATTGAGGAGCTCTCATCAAAAATATCGGCGCTGGAGAAAATTCGTATGGAGCTTGAACAAGGTATCTTAAAGTTGAAGGAAGAAGATCTTGAACTACAGGATGAGCGTTCGTACCCTGCTCTTTTGGCCCCTCAGGCAGCTCAAAATCAATTTGTATCACAGGATGGTCAGGCTAATGAAAATTATTGTTTGTCTGGTTCTATCAACCAGTGGAGGGTATACAAGATAGGTTACTATCCATAACTCCAGAGGGGAACCGTAGTATAGCCGATGCCACTGGTCAGCACGCTGGACCTTCTTCGAGAAGAAGGAAGGGACCTGCTTTCCTTCCTTCAGAGCATGATGATCTACCCTCAGGTGTCGCTTTCATGGTAAGTATCCCCTTTGTGACACAGTACAATTCAACAGCCAGAACAACAACAAATTCTAAAGCTACTCTGTTGGATTCAGACTTTGAATAACCACACCGCACCGATAACAGCGTTGGATTTCTCTGAACCTTACGGAACTCTCGTGTCTGCTGCGGCCGATGACTCACTAAGAGTCTGGGACCTTTGCAGTGGAGAAGAGAGTGGTCGACTCCGAGGACATCGAGGTTTGCACAAGCAGTTCATTCTAACATTCTATCGGAGTCAGAAGTTGAAGTTGCCCTTCTTGTTATCAATATATTTTTTAAACAGGAACCGTTAAAGCAATCCAATGCGAAGATCAGCTTTGCTTCACAGGAGGAGTCGATGGGGACATCCGTCTTTGGGATCTCCGTCTAGTGGACGACTATGAGGATAAGCTGACAAGGGATATGCAAAACTCATCGGTATTATACACCAGTACGGCGAAAAATGTTCAAGAAAATGGGGAGGATGTCTCGAAGGAGGAAGCTGCTGTTGGAAACCCGTGTATTAGAACATTGGAAGGTCACAGCAAGGCCGTCAGCTGTTTGTACTACGAGAGCGGATGTTTGGTATGTTGACCTGCGTCTGTTTTTGATGTATATAAAGCCGATGTACTGACTCCGGCCGCCTAACTCCTTTTGTTCGCAACTACTACCAGGTGACTGGCTCCTCCGATAAGACTATTCGGCAATGGGATGTCAACACAGGTCAATGTGTTCTGACAATGGATATCCTTTGGGCGATCTCCAGCGCACCACCTCCTCAGCCAGTACCTACGTCATATGACACTTACGGTCCGCTCACATCAGAAAGCATCCTGCCTGGGGCGAACTTGTTGGCATCTGTGACATCAGGCGCGTTTGCTGTGCCAACACCACCATATTCAGATGGAAGCTGGGACATGTATCAAGATTTCGTGGGTGGCGTTCAGTTCTGGGGATATGCGCTTGCTAGTGCGAGTGGAGATGGTGGTGTCAGAATGTGGGACAGTGAGTCTTTTTCTTGCACTCTATGATATCCTTCGTGTCACAAATTGAATGTTACTACTTGACTTCTCTTCCGTAGTGAGGACAGGTCAAGCGCATCGAACGCTTCTGGGCCATACCGGACCTGTTACCTGTTTACAATTTGACGAGATGAATATAGTGACCGGAAGTCTGGATAAGACCATCCGAGTAGGTTGTGTTTTCAAACTACTTTAATTTTCGTCTTCTCTGGATTCGATTTGACGAGCTTTTGTTTCGTTGGGGTTGTCTTTGCAGATTTGGGATCTGCGTATGGGTGCTGTCTCGGAGGTTCTCAAGCACGAGTTCCCTGTGACTTCTGTCCAGTTCGACTCGCGGAAGATTGTTGCTTGTACAGGCGAGAACGGGATCGATGTCAGTCTCTCCTCACTCAACTTGCTGTGGCTTCCAGTATGCTGATGGTCTTTCCCTTTGCCTTCTTCGACGGACATGTGACTATATGCTGTATAGGTCTACAATCGAACGTCCCATCAGCATACTAGGCTAACTACGAATGGACACACGCTTCCTGCCGAGAGGCTGCGCTATGAAGACAAATACATGGTTTCTGGTGGGAAGGATGCTACTGTCAAGGTTTGGTCTCTGTGAGAATGTCGGTTGGCTTATTGACTGATGTCTGTTATATACTTTGAGAATGCTCTTTTCGTCTCTCTCCCTCACACTTATTCCATACATGCGGTTTCCCGACTACAAACAACGGTTTCCATTTATTCTTCTTCTGCTGGTCGAATCTATCTGTGTCGCGTCTCTGTTTGTTCTTCTATGCATGACTCATAGAGCGTGTCTTTTCGTTTCTTCTGCTTATATCCATTCGGCCGGCCGGTCGGTCGGACTGTATGCCGTGAATGAAATATGAATTTATTCAAAAAGGTGATAAAATACAAGCCAGAGCGAACTGGCGTAATTAATCAGCTTTGTTCCCATTCGACGTCTTTCATCCCTACATCAACCATCCTCCTCCTGACTTTCTTTCTGATTTATACGCAACCATGGCTTCTTCTTCGAGAATGGCTTCTTCTGTCCTCCGTACTATGCGTCCATCTGCTGTATCATGGGGTAAACAGATCATCCGTGCACCAGCTCGATCGTCCTACGCTTCGTCGTCGTGTCTGATTCCACAACGGCCATTCGTTGGATTGCCACGCTCGGGTCTGTCTCGGTCTCTAGTCTCCAAGTCAAGGCCTTTGCTGTGTAAGCTTCAAGATATGTCTTGATTTGATCTGAAAAGGAGACCAGAACCTGATATGTGGAATATTGTCTTTTGGCCTTCGTTCGAAACATACATACACACAAACATATATACATATGTATATGTTTCACTCCTGAAGCCCGTTCACTTTTCGTCCAGACCCAGACTACACCGAATCCTAATTCACTCCAATTTATTCCTGGGACACCGGTGCTTTCGTCTGGAGGAACTCACGAGTTTCTCGACACGAAATCTGCTTTGGCGTCTCCTCTGGCGATCCGATTGATGGGGATTGAGGGTGTTCTTTCCGTGTTCTACGGACCTGACTTTGTTTCGGTTCAGAAGGACGAAGCTACGCCTTGGTCTCTCATCAAGCCCGAAGTGTTTTCGATCATCATGGAACACTTTTCATCCGGACTGCCTCTTTTCAAAGAAGGCTCCAAAGAGGCTGAAGATTCGGAGCCGGAAGACACGAGGATCTTGGACAGCGATTCAGAGGTAGTTGCGATGATAAAAGAGCTGTTGGCTACGAGGATCCGGCCGAGTATCATGGAGGACGGAGGTGATTTGGAGTTCATGGGCTTCGGCGAGGACACTGACGGAATGGTCAAGATTAAGCTGAAGGGTAGTTGTCGTGGGTGCTCGAGCAGTGCTGTGACGCTCAAGAACGGGGTGGAGAGAATGTTGATGCATTACGTGCCCGAGGTTAAAGGCGTTGAACAGGTATGTGTTGATTCTTATAAATGTGCTACCTCCAAAACTTGTTCTTGTTTTTGTGTGGCTCATCACCTGAGTACTTGATTGATGTGCTGCTGCCTTGTCGTAGGTTCTGGGCGAAGAAGAGCAAGTCGCTCTAGATGAATTTGAGAAGTTTGAGGCCCGATTAGCAGCCAAAGAGGTCAACTGGTGAGCTTGCTTTGTTGTTGTTGTTGTTGGGCATTTTAGAAGGTTCTCATGTTTCCTTTTGTTTACTGACTGCTGAACATACATGTCTGTCTTTGTAGATCTCTCGACGCGTCTCGGATGAGTAGATATTCGATGAGGGTGCTTTCTTGACATATACACACACACACACACACACACACACACACACACACACACCACATTGTCATCCTTGTTCGATGCGATCTTTTCCCTATTCCTTTCTACTGGTTGATGTTATATGTATCTTGAGTACCCCAGCCTGCCTCTCCATGCGAGCTATACTTCTGAAACGAAAGCAAACGAAAGCAAACGAGAGCACCAGTCGACTGCTCAACATACAGATAGAACACTCGTACACTAACGCTTGACTATCCAAAGGTTACATATCAACGGTCACACCTCATGGTTACATTATACGAATTTCCCTATTACATCGTTCAGCTTCCTTCTTTCATCTCTCCTTCTCTTTCTTCTCATCCCCAACCCGAGTGAACCCGCCCATCTGATAAATCTAAGCACGATGGATATTCCTTCTTCTTCCTCTTCTTCTTCAGGTCCTTCTGCTCCTACTCCTGCCAATTCGTTCGCTACATCTACTCTTCATACCGCTTCGTCTACCGCTCCAGGTGTGTCGAACGTGCCGGAAGAGGATGAGAGTGAGCACACCGGTGGAAACCCTGCTTCGTTTTTGGCGAATGTGAGTACATCGTGTGGTCGTCTTTGTCCGTACGGTCATCATCTTCGCCCAGTTTACCGCTTGCTTTCAAGTGACTCTTGTTGAGAGAAAGATGAGGTTCCCGTCAGAAATTCGGTTGGTCTGAGCGATGGGTGGAGAATCTATATGATCAGCTGGTAGAGGGTCAACCTAAGCTGTCGGCTGTCGGCTGCCTGTAAACAGTGATGCCCGTCTTTATTTTTCTCCCAAAAAACCCGAGGTTGTCCTTCCCCAACGATATGTCCCATCTTTCAGAGTCAGGGTAATCCGTTGTTTCCTCAGCAAAGAGGCTTCCTTCTTGGATCCCATTCAGCTCTTTTACACACACACACACACTCTCTCTCTCTCTCTCTCTCTTTGTGTTTCAGAATCCTATCGTTGGCAGGACAAGACAATGTGATTTGTTTGTTTGATCTCCTGACATCCTTGTCTTGCATTTACCTTCCCACACTCTATTCCGTCCACTTTTTGTTCGTACATATCATCAAAACACAACTCTTTCTCCTCACCATCATACTTGGCCTCAACAGAACCCTGCTCTCTTGAACCTGATGGAGTCCCGAGCGTTCGGTGGATCTGCCAACTCTGGTTTCCTCGAGACACTTCCTCCTGCCATCCGAAAGCGAGTGGAAGGCCTCAAGGGTCTTCAGCAAGATCACGCAAAGGTCGAGAGCGAATTCCAGCTCGAGATCCTGGCTCTTGAGAAAAAGGTAGGCACTCGTCTACATATATATATATATTCGTTTTCTCTTCGTTTCATCTCGTATCCTCCCTGACTGCCACGTCTGACCTGGGTCTCGCTTAATATTCTAGTTCGCCGCTCGATACGCCCCCATCTATGCTCGACGAACGGCTATCGTCTCTGGAGAGGCTGAGCCGACCGATGCCGAGGTCGCCGCCGGTGAGGCCGTCGATGACGAGGAAGAGCAGTCTGCATCCGTCCAGGAGATAAGCGAAGACGATGACAAGATCAAGGGTATTCCTGACTTCTGGCTCAGTAAGTATAAATGTCTTGTACAGACCTAAATCCTTTCAAACAATACCTTTGGCCAAACAGCTCACACTTGGTTGCCTTCTTTAGCCGCTTTGAAGAACCACATCGGCATCAATGAGCTCAGTAAGTTCATGACTTTATACACCTTTAGGATCGTGCGTACCAGACTAATCGTTTCTTCCACTTTTCCAGTCACCGAGCAGGACGAGGATGTACGTTCGAGTTCCATTCCGGCCTCAGGCGTAGCCCTTGGAGGAATCGAATTATACGCTCATCTCTTACTTCTTGAATACAGGCCCTTCGATCACTCAAGGACATCGAGCTCAAGTTCCTCGAGGGCACGAAGCCTGGATTCACTCTTGTCTTCCACTTTGCTCCGAACGAATATTTTGAAGACTCCAAACTTGAGAAAACCTACCACTACCAGGTTCGTCACCCCCATCCTCGTTAGCGATCAATCAAAATGACTAATTCTGATGAATTCATTTATGTCTCTCGCATGTTCTCTCACTTCAGGACGAGGTCGGATACGAGGGTGATCTTGGTAAGTCTATCAGTTTATTCATTTAGCGCTCCCGAGAATTATACTCAAACATGACCACTTCCTTTGTAGTCTACGACCGAGCCGAGGGAACTGATATCAAGTGGAAGGAGGATAAGGATCTGACCAAGAAGGTCGAGATCAAGAAGCAGAGAAACAAGAGTCAGTTTGTCTGCAAATTTCTACAGCGTTTTTATCATGAGGCTTGGCTGATCGCCGAAATGTTTCCATCGTCTTTCCAATTCATAGACACCAACCGAACACGAGTGGTCAAGAAGGTTATTCCTGCCGATTCTTTCTGTACGTCACTTTCTTCTTCCTGTTCTAAACCTTTTGTACGTCTTTGGCGCTGATACTCAAGATCATTTATATACTATCTCCAGTCAACTTCTTCAAGCCCCCCGCACCTCCCTCTGAAGACACTCCTGAGGAGGATCTCAACCCTGACGAGCTTGAGGATTTGGACGAGAGGCTGGAGCTTGATTACCAGGTGAGTATCTGAGGTACCACCATGCTGTTCTACTTGCCCGACTGATTATTTAATATTTGAGTATGGTAGATCGGAGAGGATCTCAAAGAGCGAGTAAGTGACTTCTCAAGAAAACTTTTTCTTGTACCAACCAGATCGCTGGCTCACCTGGCCATCATCTTTTCAGATCATTCCTCGGGCCATCGATTTCTACACCGGCAAGGCCGTGCAGGAGGCCTTCGATGATCTCGACGATAGCGACGAGTTCGACGAGGACGATTACGCTGATGACGTGAGTCTATCTGTTCATCGGATCATTTGTACCTGAACCACGACAATCCAACTGACTCATCAATGTGGACGGAATTTTAGGACGATGACGAGGAAGATGTCCGACACCCGGCACCTGGAACCTCTCAGCAGGATCCCCAAGAGTGTACGTCCTATGAATTATCTGTTTCTGCCGTCCTGGAACCCTAGCTAGTATACTGATTTGTGAGCTTGTCTTTCTGCTATCCTATAGGCAAGCAGCAGTAGATGATCCTGCCTTGGATCTTGTCATTCCTTAAATGTCGCTCAATCCTTTCCTTTTCTCTGTACATCTCCTCCTTCATCTACAGATCCGTCTCGTCTATATCTCTTTCCTTCCATCTATTCATTCTTCCAGTCACCTTGTGGTTTTTGATTCCTCTTTGGTCCATCTTCCTTGATCTTCTTTTAATCTGGTCTCTTTTTTGTTTCGACACTTTCCAAGTTTCCGCACTGGCTACTATTCCCACCTTTCAACAGGTGTTGGCTTGGAGCGTTTTGGGATCCGGAAGGGAGCGGTGTCTTCTTCATTTAGAATTTTGGCTTGCAATGACTTCTGTCGTGAAACGTCTGCATGAGCTATTGACTACCGAGCATGTCCGGACGAACGAAACATATGACATTCCTATCTCTGAATCATTTGAGTTTGTCTTGAATGCGAGCCGGTTTGACTTGAATATATCTTTATACACCATGCGTAAACATTTCCTTGGCCTTTAATGATTTCTGATGATTTACGGTCATCTTTCTTCCTCATTTTCATCCATACGTTGCCATACACTCGACACTCCTTCAAACGATGAAGGTCATCGGTCTCCTCTCTGGCGGGAAGGACTCATGCTTCAACCTACTTGAATGTCTGGCTCACGGCCATCCTCCTGTTGCCGTTGCCGGCCTGCTCCCTCCTCCCCAGACGGACGAGCTTGATAGCTTCATGTATCAAACCGTCGGGCTTTCTCTCATACCGACCATCTCTCAGGCGCTCAGACTACCGTTGTACACCAGGATCATCCAAGGGAAACCTATCAATGTTGATGCAGAATATGGTGACAGAGAGACTGAAGGCGACGAGACTGAAGATCTGTTCGAACTGCTCAAACTGGTCAAAGTACGGTCTTACTTTCGTCCTGCTCTCGACGCATTAAAATAAGAAGAGTTCTTCTAACCTCCTATTCTTCTTGTTTGATCATGGTAACAACGCATAGGAACATCACCCGGATGCCGAAGCAGTCTCAGTAGGGGCCATTCTGTCATCGTATCAACGAATTCGAGTCGAACATGTGTCCGTGGTTATTTCCTCGAGCTTTCCCGTCGCTTTCTTTGGTCCAAATCTTAAACTCATGTTACCGATCACTGATAGCATCCTTCAAATCGTTCAGGTGTGCGCGTCTGAACTTGGTCTCGCTGGCCTATCTATGGCAACAACCTCAAGATCTGTTACTTCCCCGGATGATCAACTCCGGTCTTCGAGCGATCTTGGTGAAAGTAGCAGGCGTGGGTCTCAAGGAGGAGCACCTTGGAAAAGACTTGAGTCAAATGAGAAAAGAACTGTTCAAACTGGTGCGTTACTTTTTGTACATGCTATACTGTAGCCTCCCTTCTTCCCGGTCGAGGTCTTTCTGTTTACATGTCTCCTCCTTCTCATCACCCGTTCTCGGTATAGAACTCTATCTATGGCCTTCATATTTGCGGAGAAGGAGGTGAATATGAGACGGTCACCCTTGATAGTCCCATGTTTCACGATACCATCGTCTTGTAGGTCTTCTTTGATCGATTCAAGCTTTGAACATTGTTACAGACTACTGGTTGAAAGTCCACCTGATATAACCTTATTTCTGCTGATAGAGACAAAACTACGACCGAGCTAACCGATCCGTCCCCTGTTGCACCTGTGGCTCATCTTCTCATCCAGAAGGCGTCACTCCGACCTAAATCTGGCTACAAACCTCTCACAACGGCCGATGCGCGAGCTTTGCTAGGATATGATCTTGAAGAGGAAGAATTCGGGGACAACTGGTTAGACGAACAAGCTAAAGAGGTCAGAGAATCGGTCTCTCAAATCTATGGCGCCTCATCGGAGATCACCAATCAGAGCATCCCATGCGAACTGGTCAGAAGTAAGGAGGAGCAACAGCTAGATCACACGTTGACCGTTTGCCGAAAGGATGGATGGATCTCAATCGGAGGTGTGACTGCTTCTAATAGATCAGGTGTTGGGAAAAGTGATGATATGAGTCTCGATGAGGAGGTCAAGGCATGTTTTAGCTGCATCAAAGGTCTGTTGAGTTGTTCCGAATGTGAACACATAGGAACTCCTCTCATCGAACGATGTCTCTTCTTTCTTTTCGTTATACAGACGCACTTCATCCGACGCCTCTCTCGATGATACAGTCTTTGACAGTATATATCGCAAATATGGCTGACTTCCCAAACATCAACAAATCTTACTCAGCTCACTTCCGCTCATCTCCACCGGCGCGTGCGTGTGTGGAAGTACCACTGCCTGAAGGCACCCGAGTCCTCTTTGAAGCGATTGCCTTCGAAGAGAGCAGTCGAGACCAACATAGTCGGAAACAGATGGGTAGAGAGAGAAGGGGGTTACATGTTCAGGGGTTAAGCCATTGGGCTCCTGCCAACATTGGACCGTATTCACAAGCAGTCATTGCAAGTTCCTCTTGCTACTGGTCTCACATCGATTTCAAACGTAACTGACACTTTCGGGTCGGTATTTATTTATTTATTTATTATAAACCGTGAAAACCTCTTGCAGGTCAACTCCCGCATCACCCTTTCGGGTCAAATCCCAATGATTCCAGCTACGTTAGCTCTTCCAGATCCTCCTTCATTTCCTTTGGAGGCAGCGCTTTGCTTGAAACACGTTCGATCACTAGTTCGCGCGCTCAAAGAAGGCACTGGTGGAAGTGATCTGAGGCGGTGCTTTATTGAAGGATCTATTGGTTGGGTTAGCGATTGGTCTGACCTGAGTGGAGCAAGGGCAGCTTGGACGACGACATTGGAGGTCGAAGTACGTCTCGGTCTTGTCTTTTTCTTGTTGGATGTTACTTCTGTCCATTCACTGACGATATCTCTACATGTTACTGGTTCGATAGGCCAATGCGGATAATCCTCTATTTTTGACATCACCTACTCCGTCCCCGACGCTTTTTGTTCAACCGTCATCGCTTCCTCGATCCGCCAAGCTAGAATGGCAATCCTTCCTACACACCGGACAGACATCACTTCGTCTCCCTCGGCCTGTAGACACTCCGTCTGCTTCCGAATCTAAAACGCCGGATTCCGACTTTGGTTCGGATCATGAAGAGGATAGAAAGACCCCAGAACCAATTGTCAGGTCGTTCGAAGAGAAGGGAGTGATGGAATGGATTGAATCCGAATTTAGAGAGGGAGATGCTCGATGGGGAGTAGCTGGCTTTAACAATATCGGTCGGTCTCTCTTCCTCTCTTACAAGCTAATCGTCTCTAACGTCTTTCTTCCTGTTCCTCCTTGTTCTGATGAGTAGAGTCAGTTTCTTTCTCGAAAGCTCCCGAGTGGGTAAGGTCTTCGTTGAATGCTGCTTTGAGTCTAAAAGTCTTCTATGTACCTACACAAATGGTTTCAAAAAGTTTGTCCGCTTTTTTTTCGCGTAGTGTCATCCAAAAGCGCGTGTCTTACTGTTCCCTCTCCACGTTACAGTTCGAGACAAGATCATGTCTCTACTCCCTGAATTACAACCGTGTGCTGTGACCTTCATCCCGGTCCTGAACACTGCCACCCTCAATAACGAATGGAAATTGGGAATCGTGTGGAACGGTGTCTATGAATGATACACATTTCTTATCTTTTCAAAATGTTGTAACGTTCAGCAACACCCTCTCGTTATGTATAAAAGATCGTTAAAATGATAAAATCAAGAGAATGAAATCAAAGAAGTACGGATTCTTGGGTCATACGTGAAGGAGGATGTTATTTAACGTCAGAACGTCGGAGCATAAATCAAATCATCGAGAAACGAGATGTGATATAACAAGCAGGAAGGAACCTAGCGAAAAAAGATAAGCGTTCAAAATACATGATGTTGAAGAGGAATCGAAATGATATCGTTTCGATTGAATAAGGTTCATGATGTGTGAGTGGTCCAAAAGGTAGAAGGAACAGTCTACACATGTAGTGAAGACATTGGAACAACCGGATTCAAGGTGTGATATATGGGAGTCTTCGAAACAAGGTTTCTAGGAGAATTTGACTCTAGTATCGTTTAAAAACTCTGCGAGTGATTCTTCGTTTCGATGATTAGGTCGATTATCCATCGGTCTAGAATCGACCTGGTGAAGCCCTGTAGTTGAAGTCAGGTCACCTAGATCATCGATAGATTCTTTTTCACAGTCGAACGATCCGTTGGACGGGGAGCGAAGGTTGTCCGGTTGCGAAGATAGAGGAGATGAAGAAGAAATGGGGTCACTAAAGGGAGTCCTGTTTGTACCGCACCCTCGTTGACCGTCAAAATCAAACTCATCGACAGGCTGTAGTTCGGACATGGCGACCTCGGTGTTCACGCGAATCTAAGGAAAATCGCGTCCAATTGTGAGAATAATGACTTCAAATCGGGGACAAATACTTAAGGCAAGCACGTACTTGAATGCTGTTTGAACCCAACTCCACGCCATGTCGGTTGTCGTTCTTCAAGCCTGTTGCTTGCTTGAATGATGACCACAAACTCGACTTCTTGCTCTCCTGGTTTGCTCTCCCCTTAGCTCTCTTCTTCTCTCGTTCCTGTATATAGTTAGCATCGACCTTCCTTTGCACGAAAGCGTTATCCTTGGCCATGATGGCAACCGAACCAAGAGGGCATCGCGTAGAGCCTTCATCACGATTTACGACATACCCTCCTCCTTCTTCTGCAGGTATAGCAGTTTGCCTAAGATGCGCATAGACACGAGGGGACATGAATACATGATTCATCAGACATAACTGCAGCTGAACATCAGATAGAATCGGACATACCCTTGTTTGTTGGCATCTGTTGGCTCAGGGAAATCAAAGTACTCATTCTGCGATGCAGCGCTACGAGTACCTGCATGGCCTGCCCGTCCTGGCATAGTGGGAAGCTTGATGGATGCACGGACGCCAGTATCCAGATATGACTCGGCAGCGGCGACAGTATCTCGATCGCGACGACTTTGACCAGGACTCTGGACATCACATGATTGGAAAAAAATGCGTACAGATCTAGTGAGCGAAGTGCAACAATTTGCGAGCTTTAGATTCGAACTCACCATCGTGACATAGAACAGAACTAGGGCCTAGGATGAGTTAAGCCAATGGGTAAAGATCAACCGACGCTCATAAAATTGTGTAGAAATGTGTTTACTTACGTTTACCGTAACCTAAAACATGTCCATAGAGTTAACTCTTGATGAGGACGTGAACAGTATATACAGTGATAGAGACGGGTAGAAAACTCACATCGGCTCCGCAGGAAGAGAGCTAATATCAAAGAGTTCGCAAGGCAATTTCGTTAAATTACAATAGTACATATGATAAAGGATAGTCATAACATGACTTCGACTTACACATAACCAGCCTAATTGCCGACCATGCATCAAGGTCAGAACCAGTATATTGATAGTAGACGTCGTCAGGGCCGCTAGAGCCGCACTGAAGCATATACATAAAGTATTGAAGTTGTTGGTCCAGGGCGCAATAACGCAGCAAGAAACGAAGGAAGTGAACGTACAACATCTAAGTATATGAGATCGAATTGACTGATCAGTGATATGATGACGAGGTCCCAGTGATAATGAGTCCATCATGTTGACATGAGCTTTGCTTACAGTTCTTACAGCAACTGCTCGAATCTTGGAGTTGACAACTTGAGTTTAAAGGCAGAAAGATGGGGTTGGGTTAAAAGTGTCTTCTTTTTCATCATATGTCGCTGCGTGACCCACATTTGGATTTGAGAAGAGGCCAAACAAACAGACTTGTGAGCTGTGTAAAATTCCGGTCAGATGATCAGTCTCTATTCTTTCGCTCCGGGGAAATAGAAAATCAAAACGACGGACGAAAACATTGAGAAAGAGATCATAAATCAGAAGAGACAACGATCTGAAAGGCATAAAGATACTTGTGAATTATGGAACGACTGGAAGAAAATATTGGAAAGAACAACGTACGCATAAGTCTGCAGTCCAATATGACAGACCATAGTATTCGGGTCGATTACAGAGATACGTCCTAGAAGATGAACCCAACATAAGTTCAGCAAACTACCCAGTGTTTTGATCGAGACTAAGAGGATGTCAAGGCTTACCGATTATCATCATGATCACAATAATCAAATACGGAGCCCAACAGATCAGGCAAACTCTATACATCCAAGATTGCGTTCTTGCTAGTTTCGTATTCGAAACAATATGAACCTTTTCAATGAGGAATAGATAGACTGATCATCCACAAAAACTCTGTCAGCGCTGATGAGACAAGTTAAATTGCTTCTATTGACTTACTGAAGATCTTGGAGAATGCGTAGAACACTGTCTCAAGGATATAATTAGTGACTCCCTCCAGTTGATATATACATATAATTGGCAGCTGTGTGGCACTCACAAATACAGCTGAAGATTCCCAAACTACAGATCGCTGCCCTCGAACTAGTCCCCACACCAAACACTAGAATTCCAGACGAGAACAGGAAGGCCCATCTACAAACGCAACATGCCCACCAAAGATCAGATGATGATAAGCTTATGGTTGACATGTGAGTAGCTTACGATGTGAAGAAAGTGGCAAGGCAGGCGAGTCTAGGAATTGACCATCGTCTCCAGGCAGTGGTTGAAAGCGCGCCAAGATTGAGTGATCGACGAGCGAGAATGAATGACAGAACGGAGAGACCTGTGGAATAGGTTAAATACGCGATTTATATCGGTTGCCGAATTCAAGATGTGCGGACGAACCTCCCATGACTATATGCGGTAGGTAACAGCAGGAACAGGGACAGGAACAGAAACAGGAACCAAAAGCAGATAAGCCCATCAAGTATAAATCTTCTGTATCAAAGTACGGGACAAACTTACATACAAAAGCAGCCAGTAGCTGCAAACCCGGTCTAGGAAAGACTAAATAAACAGTTCAAGAAACTGATTCAAATGGACACGTTTTGTAGCGTATAATCAGACAAGCCACTCACTAACGACAGGCTAAGCAAAAAAAAAAAAAGACGATATCAGGTACGGGTTTAATATACCCATAAGATCACGCATAGCATCTTCAGAAAACAAAATGAAGTAGGAACTTACTAAGATCTCTGGGTGCTCTGTGAAAGTGCTCACAGTAGAAGTAGCACTCATGATGCCGTTAAACCAATGAGCTAGATAAGTTATTGGCGGTGTTAACAAGTTCAGATCGGATGAGTCGATGATCTGTCAATGCTCTCAATGCATATAATGACTGGTGCATACAAGTTTGGTTGAGAAGGCTCGGTTCTGCAAAAGAGTTGGAAGGTAAGTGGAATGAGATAAATGAAAGATTCAGAAGTGGCGAAGGAAAGAGGGGATGTGGCAAGAAGAAAGAACAAGAGGAAGGAAGAGAAAAAAGCGGATGAAGAAAACGAAGGAGTTATCAGGTATTCTCAAGACAGAAAGATAACTGTCAGTGAAGAGGTCCATGCGCTTGGAAAAGGCCCGAGTTGAGGAACAAGGGCTAGTGCCTGACGGGCTACGTTAATCAGGTCAGCTGGGTCGTCAAGTTCCTGTCAGAATGGTCAGATATTCGAGTTCTAGGCATTCAATCAATCGCTGGGACAGCGTGGAAACATCCAGCTGCGAATCCTCAACCCTGGCAGTAGTTCGAAGGAAAGATCCCCACCCTTCCATCCTTTGTACCCTCCCACCATCCATCAGAATAGTTCTTTCCGTTTAACGTGAGTTGAACTCTCTCTCCTTCGATCAAGGAGAGTTCATCAGGTCCCTGGGACTCGTAATTGTAGATTGCTATCACTATTGAGGGCGACAGGGTACATTGTTTCAAGTGTTCAAAGACCGAGTGATCAGCGATCTAGTCACCGTCACAGAAGACAGATTGTTCCTGAAAGACTGCATGACTTACCATAATCACCGCCTCGAACTTTGATATCGTTTATCGCCGCTGAAGACACATCCAGAGAGCTGTCAACGGCCTCAAGATAGGTTGCCGGACAGAGACCCTGGTAGCCCTTTCCATTGTCCACCTTGACCCATCCACTAATCCTCGAGTGTTGAAGTCAGTTGAGGCGTGTTCTGTCACGTCAGACAGACATTTGTTGACAAGAGCTTACGATCCATCATCCTCCTCTAGAATTCTTACAATCTGACCTTCATGAACAGAAACCTCAGATTCGGATGTCGCTTCATAATCGAACAATACCTTGGTTTCTCTACCTCCATCCACAAACGACTCTTCCTCTTCCTCTTCTTCGAAAACTAGAGGGGCACTGACAGCGGTTGCAGACGGAGCATTCGTTGCTCGTGGGGCAGAGAAACCAGAAGTTCGAGACGCGGATGAAGACGAGCGAGTCAGATTCGATGTTGTAGAGGAGCGCCGGGCTAATGCAGGAGTCGACCGACAATTAGAAGGAATCTGAATAAAGCGATTGTGGGTTTAAAAATAACCATGAGATGACTATATATGATTAGAGTCTGCCAAGTACAACGAGAATATTGGTTTATACCTTCAGCTCGCATTTGCTATGGACAGTGATCCCACAAGCTTTGCACGTCTTTCCCTGTTTGCTAAGACCCCATATAGACTGTTTGCAATGAGAACAATGGGTGGGAATGGTAAAGGAGGATGACTTGAAGTCGTGTAGTTGTAGCATGCCCTGATCATCTGTAACAAGAGAGTGAATTGGATGTTATGTTTGAATCAAGTTTTCGAAGGCGAGTATAAGGACGGCTATAGGGCAAACTTACCTCCTAGGGCATCTCGGAGTAAGTCTGCAGTAACCTGTCCTGCGGCTACCTGGTTGTCCAAGGTGGCAACCTCGGTCAAATTACCAAGAATACCCTCCATGACTTTGTCCGGATCTCCCAGACTAGGATCCGCTGAATACTTGCCGACTAGATCGATCAGATTCTTCAATTCCTTCTGTTTAGTATATAGGACAGGAGAAGTGGACTCAATCCGTTCAGCAGATCGAGCAAGCCCTAGAATCATTCAAATCGCCATACTTGAGCACGAGTGGAGACAGAAACATGATGGTAGTTAGAGTATACTCACTGTTCTGAAGGACTGTTTTAGGTCCTTGGTCTAGGCCTGTGGCAAACATTTAAAAGCATATATCGAGATCAAAGGATCAGCCTCGGCTTGCTCCGCCAGACAGGCGAAATCAAAAGAACAATGATTTTAGTTGAAGTCGACAATTGTCTAAGAGACAGCGTTCCCAGACCTGTGGGTCTTGGTAGTTTATGTTCTGAGGGCAGTAAGTCCAAAAGGGTTTTGGAGTGACCACCATTGGCAGAAGCTGCTCTCTAGAAGCCAAAGTCATATAGAAACGAATATGAAGAAAAAAACTTACACCACACACCGACTTCGTACAAGCCTTCTGCAGGTTCCCATACCCAATCTGGAGGTTCTTGCCAACTTCCAACCCGAGTGTTGCATTGCACAAATAGTCTCAAGTCTTTGAGATTATCGCACTGCTGAAGAGACGTCACGGAAGCATCTACTATCTTGGAAACTGATGCGAGGTGAGCAACTTGAAGAGATTGGTTTGTTGTAAGCAAACTGGACAGTGTGTTCAGAGACGAAAGATGGAGGTCCTCTTCAAGAGGTAAAGAAAGAGGGACGGTACGTTTAGCGCGACAACTATTTCTGAGGAACCATTTGATGATACATGTCCTTACGGAGTTTCTAACCAAGATGATGAGTAGAAGAATCAGTACGACACGACCCATCACCGGGGCGAGAGTGGGCGATGAACACTTACATCTTCGAAAGCAGGCAAATCTATTCTATAAAACTTCTCTTTCATCTTGTTAGCAATTCCTATTTGGATGATAAACGCGCTGCAAACGTCAACATGTGGAAGAGAGTTTGAAGCACAACCGAACTCGTAAATGAGCCTTCTTGATTGCGGTCTACGGATCATAGCTCTCACGTAGGAGACACCCACTTCTTGGCCTCGCCTGCTTTACTCTTTGCTTCTTGTAAAAATTTCTGAGCGCGATCAACATGTCGATCTCCGGATGCAGCCGAACGGTCGTGCTTAACGCGAGCAGCTTCTATATCATTGCAAGCCTCTTGATACTTTTGTTTGGCCTATAGTGAGAATAGATTTATCAATTGATCGTTATCTCGCCTTTGAGCGCTATACATAGTTGATCACAGTCAAGAAAACTTATTTACCTTGGACCGGTCTTGATAGTACTTGTCTCTCTGGTCTAAGAGTTCTTGATAATAAGTTCCGTACTAGTATTTGATGATTATCAGTGAGCGTACATCGATATCACGTCGGATGCGGAGAGCAACACAACTCACTCTAGTCCGAATAACTTCCTTTCTCTTCTCCTTTTCGCGCAAAATATCGGCTACTTGACTTGTGAGCTTATCGGCCAGCAATACATGAGCGTTTGAAGTTTCTTCTGTTAAGCTGAGGACGCTATCCAATGCTGTGCTCAATGTACTAATAACAAGGAGGTAGCAGCTATCAGAAGGAGTTTTTATTATATTCGAACACAATATGGGTAATTTACCATTTACTACTCATCCCGCCTCCTCGGCCAGCCAGTTCTCCAATCCAAAGAGAGTCCCCTCTTTTCGCCTTCTTCTCCATCATCTTCTTGGTTAGCCCTTGAAGCTTTTGTCCATATTCTCGCTCTAGAGCCGCTCGGTCTAAGGTAAACTTCTCGACATCAGAATAAAACGATAGAAAGGATTGAACGTGATTGAGTAAAGGCTGAGCCTGATCTGGAAGCTGGGCTCCATACGACAAGGTTTCTGCCATATCTGTAGAGTATTTGTTAAGGTGACGTCGTCTTCAGGACAACTAACAATGAAGATGAAGGTGATGGTCGTCGCTGCAGGCGTCGACACCGTCATAGACAAGTTCTCAAATATATGAATTTAAGACTTTTTGAATAAGTCTTATAGGGTTAGCCTTCTATCCACCACCACCTACGTCCAGTATTCGACTAACTCGTCTCGGACAGTACATGTCTGGAGTCGGTAGAATTCGCTCATTAACCCAAATGGCTTGCAAGTACGACTCTTGGTCCAAGCAAGAGCTTATCGCTCATTTATTAAAGCTTGATTCTAGCTCATCAGGCTCATTCCCTGCTTCCCCAACTTCTAAAATCCCCCAAGGAGCCACGGCTACTCAAGAAATTTCAAAAAGGAAACTTCGAACTCGCAATAAATACGAGAACAAGCATCGAACAGATGCGTCCCCCTTCGAGAAGCTTCCTCGACGAAAGATTGCCCTGAAGTTCTCCTACCTTGGTACACCTTACTGTGGTTTAGCTATCCAGGATGAGGCGTCCTCTCCGAAGCCTACGGTTGAGGCCGTTTTGATGAGTGCACTGGAGAAGTCAAACTTAATTGACAAGGGAAAGGGCTGGGAGGGTTGTGGGTTCAGCCGGTGTGGTCGAACAGACAGAGGAGTAAGCGCTGCTGGCCAAGTAGTTAGTCTCTGGGTACGAAGTAGAGTTGCCTATGACGAGGAAGTACATGAGCATAGAGAAAACGAGGTTGTAGAGAAGCTAGAAGAGTCAAGCCTTCATGAAAAAGGTCTAGAAAATGGCAACGAGGCCGCTTTGTCTTCTGGCGAGCTATCTGGGGAAGAAACTCTTGCCATTCCATCCACGGCTACTCTCTCCAACAATCCAGCCAACAATCCTAAAACACCATCTAAGCGGTTGGAGTTTCCCTATGTCAGCATCATCAATAGATTTCTTCCACCAACCGTTCGAATCCTTGCCTGGTCATCTCTTTCTCCAGACGATAGTTTCGACGCTCGACATTCTTGCATTTCCCGACACTACAAATACTTCTTCTCGCTCAACGCGTGCCCCTCTGGAGACGGACCTGAACTGGACCTAGAAGCTATGAGAGAAGCAGCTGGATATCTAGTGGGCGAACACGATTTTAGAAACTTGTGTAAAGTTGACGGCAGCAAACAGGTGACCCATCATGTTCGAGGCATTCACTCTGCTACGATTTCTCCTGTAGACCCACTTCTAGCCCTTCCGTTCGTTCCGTCTCCCTACTCAAATATAACACCCAAGGCAACCTCCCCTACGCCCTTCACCGCAAAACCTGAGCAGTCGGGGACGTTCTATGTCTTAGATTTAATGGGGAAAGCTTTCCTCTATCATCAAGTTCGACATATCATGGCGGTACTCTTCCTTGTTGGAGCACGCCTAGAAAAGCCTACGGTCATCCTTGATCTCTTCAAATGGGAGTCTAAACCTTCGTATGAGATGGCGGACGAGCGACCTCTCCTTCTGTGGGATTGCGGGTTTCCTGAAGGTTCTGTCGAATGGCGGTACGGAAGTATACCTCTCTCGGTTCCCGCCATTGATAGACCTGCCTCGGAAGACTCAGTGGCTACCCCGTTATCTCATCTAGGTTTCGATTCGGACAAGTACCTCCTCTTCAACTACACTCAGCTTTCAACCTCGATGCTGGAATCCTATCATCAGAATGTGATTGAAAGCTTAATGAACGCTCACTTCCACGCTGCGCTCAGGAAGCATAATCCGATGCTCGTGTTGGATGCTCCTGTTGGATATGGCAGAAAGAAAACGTCCAATGGAGAGTTAGAAGGAGGCGGCTTAATTATCAAAACGCCATTGGGAGCGAACGAATTCAAGGTCGAGAGGTGTACGGTCTACCCGCTATTGGAAACCCGGAAAAGAGGAGAAACTCCGGACGTGATCAACGCGAAATGGAAGGCGAAGAACGAGAAGAAAATTCAGGCAAAGAAGGGATCGAAGGATGAAGATGAATGAATTTGCTGTTTCTATTTTGTGTTTCTCTGGGCTATCCTTCATGTTGGTGGACAACGATTCGTTGAGAATGATAGTAATGTTTCCAAGTTTTGCAGATGGATAGAAAATGCTGTTCTTTATAGCTAGGGATATTCAACCAAATCACGTATCATGTAAGCGCTGTATACTCGCCGACGAACTTCGAGATCTGCTTTCTGCCCTCCTTGTTCTTTCCCAACGATTCCCCAAGCACAATCCATTCTTTCACCAACCCTTCGACAGTTTTCATCATCTTTTGAATATTATCCTTAGCTTGTTGAACCTCCTTTGGCGGCTCCAGAGACGGGTGTAGAGGTGTAGGCTTGTCAGAGGAGATTGCAGTGGATAAGATTCGTTGACTGTTTGGAAGCAAATTATGTTCAGACAGAGTTTTTTGGGCGAGAGTTGGTTGAAATGAAGACAAACGCAAAGATACCTTCTGAAAGTCCCTCCTCTGATCAGCTTGTCGAGTTCTTCGTCTGCCTGTGTTTTTAGCCGACACACATGGGCTTTCAAGGAATGCAGGTAGATGAGCACGTCATCGTAAGATGCTAGGGGCACTGTCTTATTCGATTTAAAAAGTGTCGATGTAGTTAAGCTTGATCGTAAGATCGTACGCATCGACTCTTGAGGGAACAGTTAAGCAAAGAGGGGGTCGACATAGTGAGTCTGAGTTTATACAACCGGACATTATGATGAGACAAGCTGAAGCTCGATGTTACCCTTCCATTTGAACCCTTCTTCAGCTTCATCGCTTGGTTGAGCTGCCGAGTCCATCCTCTTAGGGTTCAACGCTATTTTCTCGCTCCTTAAACTAATTATCTCGAGATGTATGGCCTGCCAGATGGCCAAAGAGTCGAGTGCTTGGTCTGATTCAGCTTGTAGCGTTGTTTGAAGAAGTAAGAGCACAGGCAGCTGAATATCTATCAACACTGTCTTTGCCTTAGGAACAACATCAGAATGCGAGTTAGTTTAGAGATTGAAGCATCAATAGGTTAGAGTAATAGTAAAACTCACGTTCCGAGCCTTCTCGATTGAATTCTCAAGTTCATTCATCATATCCCACTCCCAGGCCCCTTCGACTAGGTCTTTGATAAGTGCCATCGGCTTTCTTTCGCTTGGGCGGGGTTCTTGACTTTCTGCTTCCCATTCATCTTCATCTTCGTCTTCATCTTCACTTCCAAAATCTCCATCGTCCATCCGGCTCAGGACGTCTTCCATCTCGCGTTCCCATATTCTCTCTTTCTTACTATTCAAAGACTCTTTCGAGGTGTCTTCCTGATGTAACAGGGACCTCAACGAGTCTGATAAACGAAGAGCCTCCTCCTCTATGATACTGGGAGATAGACTTATGGATGAGGCCTGAGACGTTGGAAAAGACGGCAGCGTAGGAAGGTCTATAGATAAATTATCGAGCAGAAGGTTTACTTCATTTTGAAGGGGCGCAGGGTTGCGATATGAGAAGAGCTGCGCGGTCAGTTGAGGAATGAGGACGTGATTCATCTATCAAATCAACATGATGGTCAGCATTTAGCAAACAGAATCAAGAACATATGAATGTGTATATGGTCGGTACCTTAACTGAAAACTCTAGCAGAGATGCCTCGGCCTGTCTGATCTTCTCATCGAGGCGAGCACATGCTTTCCGAGATTCATTGATCTCCCCAGAGATCTGATCATGCGTCTCTCTGTGGTTGAGTATGGAGGATACATCACTTTAATCAGCAATTGAATCTGACAAGGACTGACCTCTTGAGAAAAATCTTACTTAAGTATTTGGGCTCTTGCTTGGACATGCCTAAGTTGCCGATCTTTGGTTGAGATGGTCCGCTTATTGTAGGCCGTCAATTCACTATCCAAGTTAACCCATCATCAGCCTCAGCGCACAGCGCGTGTAGAATGTGGCCTTCTCGTTAGAGTTCAAACTTGCCTGAGTTGTGTAGGTGTCAGATAAGGCCTGGACAGGTCTAAAGTTGTCTCCTCCGAAGGCTCTGCGTTGACTAGACCTACTTGGACAGCCCTATCCCAACTGCAATACTAAACAAGTGAGCAATCGTAAGTAACTGTAGCTTTGAGCAGTCTGATTGGATCTGACTGACGTCTCTCTTTCCTCTCTCTCTAATCCGGCCGTTCTCTCCGCTATGCCATCGTTTTCTGAAGCGATTAATTCCGCCAAGAAGTTTAATACTGGAAGAGCACAGGGCAGATCCAACGCCCATCTTATGTCTTTTAGCTGAATGGATTGGTCAGATAGTGTGTCAACATAATTCACCAATGTGCTCAAAGGATCGATGGTAGATGATGACGGCGAAGACATGCTCTGCATCTTGTTAATCGTTTGTGTGTCGATGTGGAATGTTGAGTTCTGATGGGGATACAATATGTGTTGATCATCTTATCAGTAATCACGTGGACCGAAGGTCAAGGTCATAGGCACAGCCTGAGTCACCGTTGGCCAACGCCTGTTCTATCACGTGTGATGTGTTGTGCTCGCGATGTGTCACCACTGGGTTCTTCGCCTCAATACTTAACTCAATTGCCTTTCCTTCTCAACCATCTGCATCGCGCTCTCTTTATTTCTATTGCTCTCTGTTGGGAATATGTCTATCAAAATCGCCTCCTCAGGTTCCGGTATGTGGGCGTTCCAAGTTTCTCTCGGGAACCTTCCTTATCGTTTCATTAATTGATCGTGTGCCGTTTGACCTCTCCCCAACGTTTAGAGTTCGACTCCATCATCTCATCCGCTGGATCGTCCGGGCTTGTTGTGTAAGTATAAATCACTCAAACTAAGTTCTGGTGAAAGCTATTGATATGGTCTACTGTGGCTTAAAATCTGACCGTGTGTTACGTATCCTAACAGCGTTGACTTCCATGCCACATGGTGTGGACCTTGGTGAGTTTGTTAGCATCGTTGCCAGCAGAAAAGCGTCTGATCACAAGCAGAGCCGTACTGATGCCATTGACTTGGTCAAAATGTGGATGTCAGCCATGCGATTGCACCTGTGTTTGAGGTTAGTGGGTTCACTTTCGATGTCAGGTCATCCATAAACTTCTAAACTAATTTCTTGCTGTGCTAACCTTTGTTGTCCTCAAGAAACTTGCCAAACAAGTATGTATTCTTCTCGTTCATCTGAAGGATCCACTTCAAGTGAATTTCAGCTAGACGACGTGATCTGATATGAAGATAAAATTTACGTTTCAACTAGTACCCGACAACCACATTCGTTAAGGTGGACACCGACGCGAACCGAGCCGTCGCGTCTAGGTTCTCAATTTCAGCCATGCCGACCTTTGTCTTCATCAGAAACGGTAAGGAGGTCGACAGAATCAAAGGTGCCAATCCATCGAAACTCGCGTCGCTGGTTGCCTCACTAAGCGGGCCTGCACCGGCTGGAGGCTGGCCTGCTGGACCTGGAAACACATTGAGTGGAAAATCGGCTGCAGCAAACACCAACAGTGGTGGGTTGGCTAGTATCAACCCTTTCTTGGTGAGTGTTTTCGTCTTTCTCTGTTTTTACATTCCCTCTTCCCCAGAACTTAGTCCTCAGATCTTAGCCACATCAGCTCATAAGCTGACTAATACGGCAACATGTATTGTTCTATCCGCTTTCCTGATTTTCGTCCCGATCAGGTGGTGGCTTTCATCTTTGTAAGTTATCTTCTGAGGTTCCATTCATAAAGATAGCTTGACGCGCGCCCAACGTACGAGCGAGAGCTGAATACTGTCCCACGTTGATCTTCCTCAGTTCGTTGGCCCGTGGCTATACGGACAGTTCACTGGGTCTGGTAAGGCTTGATATATTTCAGTCGATATACCCTCATAGATTGCCACTCCATTTTGCCCTTTTGGCCATGCTCCATCTGTGGCACTCTCTTGTCTTTGTCTCTCATTGTAGCAATGCTTCCTCTTGTCATGTCTTTCCAAAATCACATCCGTCGGACGACAGAAGAAGATAGAACGAAGCAGAGTCATGAAACAAATTGAGACACCATCTGTATGGCGCAATGAGAATTCTGTCTCATGTTCTGATACAGGTGGTTCATGTATCGATCTGATCAAGAGTGGTTTCCTTTTCGGACTATCTGCCTACATTCATCTTAGATGGAACGAGGTTTACAAGAAATTAAATATATTGTGTTAAAGAGTTACAACGAAAAACGTATAAGTTACAAGCAGGGAGAAGTACAGAGAGTTGTAGAATTGATCAAACGACCAGAAGCTCGACAAGGACGGGTCGATGATCGGTCAGATAACCCTTCCATCCGTACAGATCTCCCTCGTTGTAATTCGTGCCAACACCGAACCGAGACACAGCTATGCTGGTCGCGTTTGTTGCTTGATTGGTGACGGTGGCGGCATTGTCTGAACCGAGCCATGAACGATCATATAAAAAGACAAAGTCAATTCTGGTTTGAACGACCGAGCTTGTGGGATTAAACGACGTCCAAGTGAGGTATGGCCCATAGGGTAAGAGAGGTAGTTGAGTTGTCATGTTTGATGGCGAAGACGCTCGACGAGGAAGGATATGAAGAGTGTCGTGGAAAGCGGGTGTGGTTAGGGAAGAGTTGGCGTCGAGAGAACTCGCGGTGAGAGTTGTGTTTGTCAATGCCTTGTAGCCTTCTTCTTCCGCAGGAGAGTCTGGGGTGGAAGATCGAGCAAATATGGTCAGAGGACAAATATCACGGAGCAAGAACGAGAAAAGATACTTACTGAGATCTCCCATCAGTAGAACATCTCCCACCAGAATTTTTCCATCCCCGAGACCTAACTGCTTTTCGACCTGCTTAGCATAATCTGGGAGGAGCGTTCGGAGTAGTCTCCCACTCATCTCTCTGGCGGTCACACCTTGGTCGTCCCAGTGAGTGTTTCCAAGGTGTAGCACGGCCAAGGACTGCTTGTCTTGCAAAGTCACCAGGGTCACTATCCTTGTTTGACTCTGTTCAAGTGAAACGAAAGACAAATGGTAGGGGTTAGAGGGATTAGGTAATGGGCAAAGAACCAGGAAGAAGGAACGTGACTCACTGCATCCCATCCTTTACTGCCGGCAACAGTAGGTGTAGTGCTCAACCACCTAGTGGTCGAGTTCAACAACGTAAATCTGGTCTTATCGAAAAAGATTGGACTAAATTCACCCTTTTGGGCACCGTCATCCCTGCCTACCCCGAAATGTGACCAAGACGAGCCAAGAAGGGATTGCATATCGGTCACCTGGGTGAACAAAGCTTCTTGAAAGCTGAAGGTCCCAAGGATAAAAAGTAAAATGTCAATATCTATGCCGATGTCAACAAAGGATGTCAGACTATAACGAAAAACAGGTACTGATGGACCTACCCAATAATATCGTAGGCCGAGTTAAAGATAGAATCTGAGATTCTCCACCGTCGCTCCGCCCAGGGCTAGAGAGGAAGGCGAGGGACAAAGAACCGGAAGGGTAAGCTCACGAAACGAAGCTGAGGATGAATACAGAAACCATTCGGACTCACCCTCTCTCCGACACGAAGACCGCTAATCTGGGTTTCGTAATCGGCGTTTGGCTCGTATTCGCTGCCGTCACCCTTCTGGCCGACGGGAATGGTGGTGGTGGCCAGTGGATCGAACTTGAGATTCCATGTCCCGATCCGGATCTTGGCTTTCACGACATGGTCGTCAACAACGACCACCGTTGCATTCGTTGGATAAGCGGAAGAAATACTGAGCGTGTGACGGTGATGATGGGCGTGTGCGTTGTAGACCGAGAGGAACGTTGGCGAGAGTGAGACCAGGGAGACGATGAGAATGATGAGGGCAAGGACTAAGAAGAACGTGCGTTTCGACAAGGTGATGAAGTGTGTTCCGCCCTGGGTGGGTGCTGTTGTCGGTGGTGGTAGCTTTTCTGAAGCGAGGGTGGGTAGGTCATATACCGATTCGTTTGGTGACTTTTGCAGTTTGAGCATGGTGGGCACAAGAAAAGGACAGAGAGAGAGAGAGCAAAGCAAATGATTGAGATGCACGACAGAGCAAAGTGACACGAGACAAGGGCAAGGCAAAGCAAAGAAAGAACGAGTGAGATGCAGGCTGATTGAGTGAACGTCGAAAAGACAAAAAAAAAGATGTGTACATGTTCTCTTATAGATAGAAAGCGAGGGTGACCCCGAGGCGGTAAGGAGGATGGAGGAGTGAGTGATGATAATAATACACGGTGTGTTCACTCACCGGGTACAACTCTCGGTGTATTTTAATCCCTACTTGGTTTTTTTTAACATGGATCCTGCGCTCTTGTGCCTTTATGGCCTTATCCTTTCTTCCGCCACGTTCTTTTATTATGTCTCTTGTTTGGTCCCGGTTGATCGGCGCGCGCTCCGTCGTCCGATTCCAGCGGCTCAGGGCATGCTCTGTGGCCCGTGCGATCTTCCTGCTTTTACCGCCCAACCTTTAGGTTATCCTGTGAACTCGTGCCTGTCCAACTTTATCCGTTCCTGTCACCGTCGAGACGAGACTCATCATTCAATTGCCATTGTTCTCGGCGATGAAGTTCGTCCGGTCTCGACCCCGGCCTATATTTGACGCGCAGCATAACGCCTTCCGAGAGTTAACTCGCGTGTTGTTCACAATCTTCTTTTCAATCGAGTTAAGACGTCGACCAGGCTCACAGGTGACGATGGTGACTAACGTTACGTCCCGCGTTCCTTTCTGTAACCTCCCAAGGCACAGACGCGCTTGACGCGTGTCTCAGCTAGACGCGTCGTGTGATTTTCCTAAACAAAAAGAAAGAAGAAAAAAAGGAGAGAGACCAGCCAGAACCTACAGAGAAGGTTAGAGAGAGCATACACACACGTACATACTTATAGATCATCCCAAGGAACACAGAGGTCATGTCCCGTCCACATCCCAGCTCGCCTGGAGATTGGGAATCATCCTTATCACACTCACCTTCTTCACCCATCGGTACGCTCTCTGAAAGCAGTTCCGGCAAGATCAACGCTGGTGCGTTCTGGAAACACCGAAATACTAACAACTCAGCTCGGTCGCTTCCCTTGGCACCACATTCGGTCGAATCGTCTGCCCCTGGATCTCCTATCGTCACTGTAGGTCATTCACCCCATCTTCCATCGACAGAGCTCTACCCCGCTTTCGATCTACCACCTCATCCGCAACAACAGCAGCAGCAGCAGCAGCAGCAACATCGACCGTTGCCCTCCCTCTCGTCATTTAGCCAAATGCAGTCATTCTCTTCACATTCCCATCCTGACTCTCTCTCCCTTCCTCACTCCCAATTACCACAAGACAAACAGCATCTGGATTCCCCATCATCGTCTTCGGCCGGATCATCTTATGCTAGCTCTTCCTTCGATCACCATCATCGACAGCCTCACACCAGGCAGACTTCAGATGAGACCATCTCTTCCACCAATTCATTCTCTCTCCAACAACCAAGTGATCAACAGCTCGGACTCTCCCTCGTAGCAGGTCAGGCCGCTCTCGATGTTGACCAGGAGTCATATCATACTTTGAGCTGGGAAGAGGTAGAAAGTTTGAAGAAAGAGCTTGGTCTTGTTGTCGACAGACTCAACGTCCTCAAGCTCAGATTCGGAAGAGAGCAGAAGATCTTGACAGCCGCCAGGACGTTAGATAGATTACATGTGGGCCATAAACGGTAGTTTTTCTATCTCTTTCTCTTCTTTTCCCTCAGTCAAAAGCATTCCTGATCACCTGAACGCTGAAAATCTTGTCATCCAGGATGAGCAAACAAACATTGGAGGAGCTCCAGACGGCCGAGAAGCGTTCGGCTTCTGCTGAAAAGGTCGGCTGATTCTTTTCTAACTTTCTTCTTCTTTCTCCTTTTTTTTTTTTGGTCAAGATTGGTTCCTATCCCTCTGTCTTCTTCGCTTCCTCGTGCGCATCTTATTGACTTGGTTTGTCGCAAATATGTCACTTCCCATATTCAGGATATGTACGTCATTATGGAACGTGAGACTCATCTCCGCCGTCGCCTGAACGAACATTATGCATCTGCCCTCGCTTGGGAGGCTCGTCGACTTCGGGCGCTAGGCACTCAGTCATCTTCTTTGCCTACCTCTGTATCAGACAAGGAGCAAGAACGAGAACGATTTTTAGTCGGTCAGGTCGAAAGACTAGAACGCACGGTTACCCAATTGAAGGGATCGATTTCAGATGCACAACACACAGAAAACAGCCTTATTGAACAACTAAATCACGCCAACAAGTCATTTGATGCCGAACGTGCACTCGTCAAGGAACATGTCGAGTCGAAAGCTCGGCTGGAGGAGACTATTCGTCAGTTGGAACGATCACTAGGAGAAAAGACGACGGAGGTCGAACGCCTCGGCCACCCGGTCGATGCCACCAGTATCATACTCGGGCAACTTCTCTCATCTCGGTCGAGAAGTCAAAACATTCCCACTGAGGGAGAGCCGATAGATACTGTCGCTCAGCTCGTCAGAGATGAGTTCTATCAATTAGAAGCTCGGGTGAGGGAAGGAGAGGCTGAGCTTCAGTCGGTTAGTCAGAAGACGGAGACCGATCGGGCCGTATCTGAGCAAGAAAGGATAGTGGAAAAGCAGAAAGTGGAAGAACTGGAGAAGAGATGGGGTGAGGAACGAGAGGTCCTGAAGGCCAAAATCGCTAGTCTGTCAGATCCTCCCTCTTTCTCTGTCAATCGTCTGTCTGTTCTCACAGCTTATCTCCTTTTTATTACTGTACAACTCAGAACAAATCAAAGCATACAGATTAAGTCGATCGAATCGACAGCCTCCATTGAACAGGAGACAACACTCGCTCACATCCAAAACTTGTGGAGTATTCTGCCCTCTCGATCGATCACAACATTGTTCCCTTCAACGCCAAACCCGTCGTCCGGGTCGTCTTTCTCGAGCCCGTCTTTCCCTGACCCATCCACGATGCCTACTCCCTCCCTGTCCTTGTCTAACCCTGCTTCGTCCGCCTTGGCTCCCTCTTCACACTCTCGACCGCTTGGCCCCACCTTTTCCTCCCCCGCCTTGTCGTCCTCATCCTCCTTGTCACAGACGCCTGATCTTTCATCTCTCGCCGCTTCTTACAACCAAATAAATGGCACGGCTTCATACCCTGGTATTCAGATATTTTCCGATAGAGTCCGAGCGTTGATCGAGGACGGCCGGATGTTGGTTGAACGGATGGCAAAGTTCAAGAGAGAGAGAGATATCCACAAGAGTAATTCAGAGAGAGCCCAACGACTTGTGATGGATAGTAAAGCTGGGCTGGAGACTTATCAGCGACAGGTCAGGATGTTGGAGGATAGGTTGGCGTCCATTGAGCACGATGATAGAGGTGTCGACCATCAAAAGTTCGTCTTCTCTTTGGTCTTTCTCTTGTGCACATGCGTTCTTCGCGCCCTTCCTTATAGTCGATCTGCGCCTCTCCTCTTTCATTCTCATACATGCACATAGCTTCCAGAAATACAACGAATTGGAAGCGGCCATCTCCTCGCTCAAAGAAGATAAACAACGATTGGAACGTTCGCTCGCTGCTCAGATCGAGGCTTGTGAATCTCTAAGTGAAGCTAACGAGTGCGGTCGATTTTTCATTTTCATTTGTGATTCTCTTATTGATGTAAGTTGATGCTGATATGATCACATTTAAACCTCTGGATATGATCTCGTCCTCCAAACAGAGCATTATCTACCAGGGCGATGACAGTGGCAAACGAGGCGTCGCAAGAAAAACGAGTGGTCCAGAGAAGATTAGAGTCAGAGATCGACAGGTTGAGAGTCAAATTAGATAAGACTCAGGATGACTTAGATGATTATCGAGCAAAGTCTGTCCCGTTTCTTTCTTTCAAAAGCTGTAAAGCAGAGATAGTGAACCCATCAAACAACTGACTGACCCTTGGGATCATCTTCCGATCGTCCTTCCTCTATAAAAGGGAGATGCAAGGTCCGGGGATAGCTCTTCTTGACGAAGTGAACTCTCTTCAGGATGAAGTCCAGAAACTACGAGCTCAGCTCCGAGCTGCACAAGCCGGAAAACTATGATCGAAAGTGCTTTCTCTCTTCTCATATACACTCATTTAGCCTTCAGCCTTCATAGGCCTTTCGACTGTTTCTAATGCTCCACTCTACTTGCCGGCAGTACAAGAGAAACCTTTGCATAAGTTTTTTCTGATCATGCCTAATTTCACGAAGATACTTCTCTGCACCATTTTTTTTTTGTATATCTTCCTCAATCACGTTCGATCTTGCATACTCTCAAATATAGTACAACAAAAAAAAAAGACATGAATATCATATGCCAGTATACCGTTCGCGGTCTTACTTTTTTCTTTCTGCTTCAATTTGATATTAAAAGGCAATCTTCTGATCCTGTATGGGTCGAAGTATGTGGAGGAGAGATTGAGTAATCGACTTTCAACTCGCCTGGAAGACGGAGATAACAAGCAACTCACGAGCTCGTCGACCTCCTTGATCAACTCATCCCATCCCTCCTTCCAATCCTCTCCACCCTTAGCGACCTCGCCCGTAGCAGACGCCTTGCGCTTTCTCTGAGCCTCGCAGATCAAGACGCAAGAAGTAGCCCGCTTGGTACCAGCAGCCTGTCCGAGCTCCTCCCTTATTTGTTCAATTTCAAGAAGATGAACAAAGGAAAGTTGAGAGCAAAAACAGACGTGAAGGCAGATCAAGACGAAGGAGAGCAGAGATGCAAGTAGCAGCAAGGATAGACAGAACAGGGCAAGGAAAGAGATCGGGCGAGTGGCATAGTAAAAAACACAGCAAGGGTAGAGATTGAAAAGAAGGCAACATGGGTCAGGATCCCAAAGCTATGGAGTACTACCGACTCGGATGCAAATCCCCCTGTATGTTCCGAAGAACACACAGAGATCATAGGGATTGGTCTTCAAAGTGCTTCTTCCCTTGTAAAGGTAAAGAGAGAGCCGAAGCTAACACGAAAAAGGGTTCAAGTGATGGACAGATGTAAAGAAAACATGAACTCACTTGGCGAGCACCCAAACGTACTTCACACCAGACTCCTCAGCGAGGATGGGCAAGTGGGAAAGAATGTCGATAGGAGTAATGTTGGAGGCGAGAAGAAGGAGTCCCTTCTCTCCCTTACGGAGGGACTTGACAACCTCCTTGACTCCTCGCTTAAGCTGTCGAGCTTTAGAAGCTGTATGAGCATAAAGAAGATTGCGACAGAAACACGATGAAAAGATAAACGACGGCAGATGAACACGGAAATCACGACCCGGTTGAATTATGCCAAAGTAAAAAATCAAGAAGACGCGGCAATAGATCATACGGAGAGAAAAGCGACAACGAAGACCTGATCAGTCTCTATTTGTCAAAGTTGGACGTCGCCATCCTTTGCGTTCCAAACCAAAAAAAAAAAAAAAAAAAAAAAA
>MVAH01000071.1:7500-78593 GCA_014825575.1 Phaffia australis | reverse complement strand
CCTCCTCCTGTCCCTCAAATCCTTTCGGTCCGCCCCCTCGCCCGTTCATTCATTCACACATTCAGACGAGTTTCCAATAGACGGCCGAACCTTCGTAGCCGGCATGGACGACCTGTTCGACCATCTTCTTCCCGCCGCCTACCTTCCTGCCCTGTAGGTCTCTGAGCTCACCGGACGGGATCACTCGTTCGCCCAGCTGGAGTCTCGAGTGGGGCATCGGCGAGGCGGTCCCCGAGGATATAAGAGATTCCTTCGAGCCTAGCCCGGATGGGCTCGATGGCAGGTTCGACGGAAGAGGCGAGATGTGTTGAGGGATGGCGAGGTTGGAACGTTTGCCCGTTCCCAGTTGGTAGGATGCTATGGGTTAAAAGAAAGAGATTGTAGACGACATTTTAAAAATAATAATAATAATATCGGCTCAGTTAGAAGTGGTAGCTGGGCGTAAGAGAAAAAAAAAAGAACAAACAGTTATAACCCCAGATCATGACGTCTCGACCGTAAGTGAACCCTCCGTCTTTGTCAGCCAGAGGCGACGTGTTTAGCGAAACCGCGGTGTGGCCACTCTTCGAAGTCGACACGTTGTGAATCGAAAGCGGGACTTGTTTGTTCTCGAGCTCAGAGTCTGAACATTTTTTTTTTCCGCGACAGGCATTGAAAAAAAGAGGTTTCAAATTAGGATTTATGTTGATAAGAAAAGTAGAGAACAGAAAAGAGCAAGAGAAGAAGAAGGTTTGACTGACATTCGATCAACCCGCTAACTCCTTTGACTTTGACGCAACCACCGCTGACCTGGTTCCACTGTCCGTTTCCGAGTTCTCCTCTGACTCCATGTCCGGCAGCTAACAGATCAATGTATTCCTTGTTGTCAGGCGATGTCACCCTAGAAATCGTAAAGTACGTCGTGTTGGCCGCGATGGTGACATTTGTACAGTTGATGCCGGACGAGGTGTTGTAACCGAGGAGCCTGGTGAAGATGATCTCTGTGGGCGAAGTAATGTTTTCTGTAGTGTATCTCGAGCCGAGTCCGATCTGACTGTAGAAGAGAAACCGAGAGAAGGAAATGGAGGACGTCTTAGATGAAAGCACGCACAAGGGTTTGCGGAAGACATGTCAGCAAAGAAAAGAGAAGCTAACGTACCCATACTCATTCGCACCCCATCCGAGAACTCTTCCTCTAGACCTGATGAAACTCGTTCGTTCACCAGCCGCGACCTGGTCAGCCTTGATCCCGTTCAACACGGGTATCTCGTACAACGTGGTCGACCATCTGATATCCTCTTCTGGTTTCAATCCACGTCTCGTCAGAATTTCTTGATTTACTCGCGCAGTGTTCGTCGTCGGCATAGTACTCAATTCTTGGATTTGAGGGTCTTGGGGAAGGTTCTTGAGGATGAACGGGTCGGCCGTTCTGGACTGTTGGGCTCGTTGACGGACCGCTCGGTCCGAGTAATCTGGCAGATCCAAAGGTGTCAGGTTGAATATCGCCCGAGTCTCGGCTGAAGGGGAGTGTGTCGTAGGACTAGGAAGAACGATGGAGTCCATATCGACCAGTTGATGGTTCGAGTTGGCCAGCTCGGATATAGCATGTCCAAAGACCCCTAACATACAAGATAAAGCAAGAGAAGAATCAGCATGGACATACGAAAGGAAGAGTCAAGAGATCATTCAGATCACACCCACTGCCCTGGCTTGTCAATGCAAGCAAGTGATGCTTCCCAGCATCAATCTGGGTGACCTTTTCCCGTCTGTTGAGAGAGAGCCCTTCTGGGGTCGAGTAGTCAAGGGACACATAGTCGACCGGCTGATCTGGAATGGATGTGGTGAACAGATGAAGGAAATCAAGACGAGCCCAGAACGATCGTCTGGTGAGTGGCCGATCGGAAGCCTGTTGGAGTTCACTACTGGTCGGTAGACAGTAGACAGTGCCTGAGGAAGATAGCGCATATAGCTTTGATTTCGCTGCAGCCAGGTGGGTGATGTTCTGAACGTTGCGTGTCCAAAGATAGAGAAGAGGCCGGATTGAGCTTGACTGGCTACATCGAACTATGGGCAAGCAGAGGAGTCTCATGAACTCACCAGACCAACGAGACATCGTTTCAGCCCGGCGGGCGTGTTTTGGACCTTCTCGATCTCTCCATCAGAGATCTTCTTGCCCCACATGTACAAGTCTCCAGCGGCGTCGACCACGGCACCGTAGGTTTCCTCCATCGTTAGATCTCTGAATGCGACGCCCGGACCGGACAAGGCGGCTACCAGTCGAGGATACTTTACTGGCTGAGTTGGGCTCACTCCTTGGCCCAAGATATTATTGCTAATAGATTTCCGAGATGGCCAAGATCAGTCAAAGTTAACTCTGAAGAGTTTCGATCGAGAAAGTGTATCCCGATCGATCGGTTGAGAGGTATGGACCTTCAGAGAACCCTCACCTATTGGAACCCCAGAAGAACACATCAAGCTCTCCTTTTTCTCTCACTGGGTTCTTGCTGGACGAGCTCGATATACGTTTAGTCTTCTTCTTCTCGCTCACAACCAAAGGATCCAACTCGGCCACCAGAGGTTCGGCGTAGACCTTTCGATCGGCGGATGCAAAGTAGGCCAGACCGGCGGCAGTTACACCGAGAGTGCTGACGACCAAGGTGACACCTATCCGTCTTGGACCGACCGGAGGAGTAGAACTCGAACTAACAAACCTACGTGAGGCCGGACGAAGCAGAGATGTACGAATGAGCATGTGTATAGGAGTGATAGAGATTCAGAGTGTGTGATGTGTGTGCAGGCGAGTTGGTAGTGAATCTGATCGAAGCGACGGATCATTGCTGGTTACAGCTATGTTACAACGGCGGTTACGATCCTCTAGTTTGTGGTTACGCGTAAGAAATAACCCATCAATCATTGGCCCGGTGCTACATCCGATTTCAGCCGACCGATTGCTGCTGCTGCCGCTGCTGCTGCTGTTGCTGTTGCTACCACCATCACTAGTACTAATCTTACTACTGTTATAACCACGATCAACCATCGTGACTGATGGATTCATCACCTTGCCTTGAGTTGATGCAATCTTGGCTAATGACAAGATGATTTGAAAGATTGAGATAGTAGTAATAATAATAATAATAATAATAAATTAAAGAAAACAGGATACACGAGGTTTTCTTTCTTCTTTTTCAAACTCATCTCTTTCGTGGTCACTCTCCGAAGAGCATGGGGCAACGCAGATAACGACGATTCGGTTGTCGATGAATCACATTCCCTTCAATTACCTTTTGTTTGGAGATATGGCGAGGAGATCTCGTGCTTCCATTTACTTTGTTTACTTTTGTTTTTTCTCCATATGGTCAAGAAGGTTAAAAAAAAAAAAGAAAAAAGAAGAAGACTCCCTCCGGCTTATCGGACCGCTGAATAACGGACAATACGTGAGCAATACTTAGTATAACCCTGATGAGCGTTGTATGTTCGTCTATCTTTATCCTAATACCCGATCTGACCTTGGACTCAATCAGAACGAAATATCAAAGATTGACGATTGCGTCTATTGGATACGACGACGACGACGACGGCGATGAATATGAATACCACTGATAACACTGCTGCTGCTACTACTACTACTACTACTACTACTAATACTACTAATACTACTACTAATACTACCGATAACAAGTCTTGAGAGATAACGGACGGTGTTCAAGGGATTGAATACCAAATCTCACGCCAAGGCTGATTTCTGCTCTACATGTGGAGCTTCAATTTTATCGTTGTACGAACACGAATCCTTGATACTGACCATAATCAAGATGAGTAATGTTCCGGGAGGGTTCTGAGAGGCATTGACTATGCTCGTGTTCTTGGGTGTGCATATGTCCTTGAATCCTCGACTTCCTCTCACTCTCTGTCTTTGCCTCTCTCGATAACCGGCTGGACGGAGCTCATTATCATCTCACTTGTGCAGAACAGACGGTCACTGCGACTGAACTAGATAAATCCGCCCAAGAGACAACCCAAAAAGGTTTCACGAAAGTGAACACACATGGTCGATTTCAGTAGATACGATGTAAACCCGTTCTAAACTTAGGTTCCGTCCACCGGATCATTAAACTTCTCCGCCGTCGATCACAAGCCCAGAATGATAGGATGTGTCGAGAACTAATCGGCAGACGAGTAGTGTGTAGCAAGATAGGATGTATTTAGGAAGTCTACAATATCAGCGGACACTGGCACCAATAGAGGAGGAGTCCCAAGGCTTTGGGTGCCCACACGACACCATCGGCGTCAGCCACAAGAACACCATTGTCCGCTGCTACCACGTTGTACCCCTCCTTCCGTTGATCATCCGTGCTTTACGATCAACCTGATTGAGCCTCAGGTGTAGCACCATGTACATCCTATCGTTCGCGATAATGTGCCATTCCGGTAGCCTCTGGTTAATCCGCCCATCTATCAACCAGTCTATCTATCTATCTATCTCGTTCCCGACGAACTCGCCTCTTTCCGCTTCCTTCATAAAGTCCACATCCAACTGAACGAATTGGTCGTCTGCTTCTTCTTCCTATCTTTCAAGGACTAAAGCAAACCATCTCTCTCATTCTTTCTTCCCGTTCACAGTCTTCCTAGTCATATTTGCTAGGCTACAGGGAACCTCCACCCTTGCCGCAGACACCAACCCCATCACACCATCGTACCCTGTTAAACATGGCTGCATCAGCGGAGCTAAGCAAGTACGAGACAAAAGACCCTGCCTTGGTCTCCGAATACCCTGTGGAAGATGAGAAGAAGGATGTTGTGCGTTTCTTCTTTTTTAAAAGGAATCATCTAATCCAGTCCATGTACGACCCGATAAACTGATATACTGTTTACCTCCCGCCATATCCCGACTTGAACTTCAGTACGATCAATACAACGGCCAACATGCGGCTACGGTTCTTGAGTCCCAGGTAGTTCAAGACGAACTCGTCGTGCTCTCCCAGGATGTCGACGCCGTCTACGATAGAGCCTTAGCGCTATCTGTTGACGAGATTGTCGAGATTCTAGAGGACGCCTGGCTTGAACACTACGATGATCCCAACTTTCCTACTGCTGTCAAAATCAAAATGGAGTACTTCTTGTCCGGTGACGCTAGCACACTCGAGAACTACGAACCTTTGCTCGAAGAGATGCGAATTGGTTAGTCGTGCTTCATTTTCTTAGCTCCGCCCGACAGCTCATGCGCTGAACAGTCCACTGATCTTCCTCAATATTTCTCCTTCCCTCTTCATTACATCTACAGAGGCCGCGCTTATTCGGTTCTCATCCCCTTACCCCGAAGTCAGGGCTGTCGTCGGCTGCCAGGACGATCAATCCACTCCAGTCGGCACTTTCCGAGTCTGGGTCATCGGTACGATCTGGTGTGGAATCGGCTCGTTCATCAACCAATTCTTCTCGATCCGTACACCTTCGTTCTCGCTCACAGTGAACGAGATCCAAATCCTGTCGTATCCGATTGCAAAGTTTATGGAGTGGACGCTGCCCAACAGAGTGTTGTTCCGGCTCCGAGGACACAGCTTCAACCTGAACGTATGTCTCGTTCCTATTAATCCTCTCTTCCTGGCGGTGTCTCTGTCTCGTCGCCTTTATTTAACTTGACTTGACCTGGTATTGTTTCATCGCTCCGTCCTGTTCCCTCTTCCAGCCCGGGCCTTTTAACGAGAAGGAACATATGCTCATCACCATCATGGCCAACGTCGGAATGTTTGCTCCCTACACCATCAACGTATTGATCACTCAGAAGCTGGACATCTTCTACGGACAAGAGTGGGCCGGAGACTTTGGATATCAGATTCTTACCGGATTGTCCATTCAGATGATTGGTTTCGGATTCGCTGGTATGGCCAGACGATTCATCGTTTACCCTGAGCACTGCATTTGGCTGTTCAACTTGTCTACTATCGCGTTGAACAAGTCCTTCCACGAGACGACGAACCGACCTGCCAATGGTTGGAAAATCTCCCGAATGAGATTCTTCCTCATCGCTTTCGCCGCCATGTTTGTTTACTACTGGATCCCTGGAGCGCTCGTCTCATGCATCTCGTACTTTAACTGGATCACCTGGACTAATCCTACTTCTGTCAACTTGAGCGCTGTCACTGGAGGAGTCTCCGGACTTGGTCTTTCCCCTATCCCTTCTCTCGATTGGTCTTGGTATACTGGCTCAAGCGCAATGATCTATCCATTCTTCGCGACCTTGAATGTCGCTGTTGGGATGGCCGCTACCATGCCCATTATCGGCGGGCTCTGGGCCAAGAACATTTGGAACACTGGCTACCTCCCTATGGTCTCCAACCGGATCTTCGACAACACCGGAAAGGCTTTCAATGTCACCAGGATTCTTGATGCGAACAAGAACCTGGACGTCGCAAAGTACGAGCTGTACTCTCAGCCCGTCATGGCCGCTTCCAACCTGGTCGTCTATGGTTCATTCTTTGCTGTGTACTCTGCCACTATTGTCCACACCATTCTCTACCACCGAAAAGAGATCAAGAACGGTTTCATCGTCGCCTATCGATCGATCCGAGCCGGTCAGAAGGGTAATGATGCGTTCAAGGACTACCACAACCAGGCCATGGCAAAGTATGACGAGGTACCCGAGCTCTGGTACTTCGGTCTCACCGTCCTTGCCGTCATCCTTGGTTGCGTCGGTCTCACTGTATACCCTACCGAGTCGAGCGTATCTTGCATCTTCTTCGGTCTTGCGTTGACACTGATCATGGTGATCCCTATCGGACTGATCACCTCGATCACCGGAGTCCAGGTCACGCTGAACGTGTTTGCCGAGTTTATTGGTGGTCTTATCTACCCTGGAAAAGCTTTGTCGATGAACTACTTCAAGTCGTACGGTGTCATGAGTTGCATTAACGCCGTCGCCTTTGCTCAGGACCTCAAGCTTGCTCACTACATGAAAATCCCACAGAGACACACATTTGCCGTGCAGGTTTACGGAGCCATCATCGCTACCTTTGTCTCGACCGCTGTGCTCAACTGGCAAATGACCTTAGAGGATGTCTGCACGGTCGATCAGAAGCAGCACTTCATTTGCAATGGAGAGGCTACCTTCTTCACCGCCACCGTCTTCTGGGGTACCCTCGGTCCAAAACGAGTTTTTGGTTCCGGCGGTATCTACACTTCTTTGCTCTACGGCTTCTTGATCGGTGCAGTGCTTCCTTTCCCGTTCTACTTCCTCGCCAAAAAGTTCCCCAAATCTTTCTGGGCCAAGGTCCACGTCGTTGCGCTTGTCAACGGAGGAATCCAATGGAACCCGTACACTACTTTTGGTAACTTCTGGCCTACAGTGTTGATCGGATGGTTCTTCCTGATGTATATCAAGAAGCGATACCTTGCCTGGTGGTCAAAGTACAACTATATTCTCGCCACTGCTCTTGCCTCGGCTATCCCTCTTTGTGGTATCCTCATCTTCGGTATCATCAGTTCCACCTCGGCTAGTGATGTGGTGGGTGGCTGGCAGGTCAACAACATCTGGCTCGAATCGTGTGACTACTTGGCGACGAGTTCGACCAATAAGCATCCCCATTGCAGAAAGTACCAGATCCCTGGGGCCGGTTACTTTGGTGCCAAGCCCGGCTCTGGGGCTTGGAACTAAGTGTTATCCATCTCACATCAGCCTTACCCGTTCTGTTTTCTTCCATCATTCAATATTATATACTTTCTTCTTTTTGGAGACTCCTTCTCATCTCTTTTCCGGATTTCTTTCTTTTCTTCTTCAACCTGTTTATTTTTTTGGTCTTGATCGTTGTATAAAACTTATACGTTGTGCCTGCTCCAGCCCTCCGATAGTTGTAAAAAGAATACCTACTTCCTCTTTATTCACTGAGTCATTTACTGTCTTTCATGGTAGCCATAGATGCTTTTCTTCTTTAATTCGAGGTCCATTCCCTTTTTTGGCCGTAATCTTATGGCGAATTGTCTTGAAATGTTCGTGATCTCGTTCGTTGTACCACATCGCGACATCAGATAAATGAATTTTTTCGAGAACAAATCATGATATCAACTGGTTCCTTGATAGTGATTGACTCGTCAACCTACAGGTTAGGTTGATGCGCTTAGACGTCTCCGAATCGATCGGGCATGATCACCGGTGCAAACCTTCGAAACAAAGCATCCACCCCAATGGAGAAGAAAGAGAAACATCAGTCGGTCTTGACCAGGAAAAAAGAAGCGGGTAGATAAAGAGAAGAGAAGCGAAAGAAGAAGAAGAGGAAACGTACAGACTCCAGAGGTACATCCCCATACACAACCAACTACTTACAATCCGCATCCACATCGCGCTTTCTGACCTTCCGATGTAGACGTCTGCGTTCGAATCTTCCGTCGAAGCCGAATAGACGACCTTCCTGTATTGTGTTAAGAGTTGATGATGGAAACACGAGCGTCGGATAAAAGATGAGCAGTTCCCACACGAAAGAGAGATAGGAGGGCAATTTGGAGAAGACGTCAGATAGATAATCAAAACTGATAGCGTGACAGGAAAAGATACAACGAACCAGTCTGTAAGTAGTCCGGCGACATACATCGATGCCAGAATGAAGATGATATGAAACCACGAGTACTACATTCGAGGAAAAGAAGACGAATGATAATTTGGCGTTAGCAATGGTATGTTTTTATCCTGATTCCTCCCAAGAACAGGTAAAAAGACTGACATTGTACTTTGTGAAATTTCGCTCGTCGTCCCGATCTTCACCTACAGGCGATGAGTTTCCATCATCTTCGTCGTCTGAATCAGCTTCTTCGTTGAGGACAGATGCAGGGAGCGATCTGCAGAGAAGCCGATTTTCCAAAGAAACATGTTAATCAACAGCGCTTTCTTCGCTTATCAGGGAAGTAACGTCTCGACTTACCCAGCCTCGACTGCTGCCAACAAAGCCTGATACCTCATTCCATCCTTTCGGAGCGCTTTTGGCTGACTAGTGATGATCAGTTCATTCTCTGATATATCTCTTGTTCCTTCAACATCATCCTCATCGTTCTCCAACCGGATGACTCCCTTCCTGCCAACCTGACCGGCCAGCACTTTAGTCTGAGTGGCTGCTCGAGTGGTTGAGTAAGCGACCGCAGCGAATGTGAAGATTGCACCCATAATGACCGTCGTCGTTCTTGCGCCTGATGAATTGGACGTGATCGGATTGCAAGTCGAGTGGTGGTCGTTCGGGATTGACAAGTCGGATGAGCTCGGTCCGGAGTGGTTGGCCACAGCCGATGCAACGAGATAGGTTGAGTAGATCGAGAGCATACTCGCTTGGGCCAAGCCCGACTTTGGATTGGACTCCTGAACAACCGGGAGGACGGAAGAGATAGTGATCACCAGAACGAGGATAATGTTGGCGCTAATGAAGAATGTATTAAGACCACAGCCGGAACCACCAAAGAAGATGAAGAGAACAACGGTGATGGCGATGGTGAGAATGTACATGAGCAGAGTCGAACCAACGAGAAAGTACTGGTAACGAGGCTGAAGAGTGGTCTCGTAAGATTCCAGCAAGGTCTCCGACCAAGTGTGTGCAAAGTCGATTAATAACACCAGGCCCAAAAGGATGAACAAGCATGATCCGACGGGAGCTACAAAAGATGTACATATTGACAATACATTTAGAAGTCCGAAGATATGCATACGGGTGATAAAGAAAAGAAAGAAAGATTACTAACAGATATAAGACCCCCAAAACATGAAGAACTCATTAGGAATCAAGAACGATAAGAATACAAGGACAATCCAGAGCAAGACCTTGGGTCCCCACCAACTGGAAAGGTGCATAAAGTCATTCCTATCTGAGTGATTGTAACAGGCACTGACGTCAGGGAGCCCAAACGATCAAGACTTACCCGTTCTGAATCGATGCCCGTTTAGACTTGGTGTTATGCACACCGATTAACAGAGAAGACAGTATAAGATGAAGCAGTCCTAGAGCAAAGCAGAATCGATGTACCTAGGTCGAATCGGATATATAGATACATCATTAAATCGTTGCAACATTCTCGAGCGGTTCAGTGTGAAGAGACTCACTGCGAGCAACCCGTAGCATTTGCCACCGGTACAATCCATCTTGATCCAGTCCCAGGATATCTTCTCTATCTGACGTATAGCCGCATCTGTTCTCATGAGCCAAGCCAGCATCGAATTTAGACAGAATATGATCTGTACACAGTGGAGAGAAAGAGGTGAGGAACGGGTGTGGTTCGATAAGGATCTTATGGGCAGAAATGTGAGATATGACTTACAGCGAACCCGACTCGGGTGGCGATTGAGCCTGAAGGAAGATTAACATTGTAGCAGATCCATAGTAGATAAGTGAGTATGGGAATTTGTCTTTCCACTCTGCTCCAAGCTTAAACTCACTGTTACAGTTGCACGACTTGAACAGAGCCGAGGCGGCTGTACCCGACATGAAGAATAGAACTCCACTGAGGGCGGATGTGCCGAGCGAGCCGAGACTGCCGAGCAGCGGTATAGAGAGCAACGCGCCCATGTTCTCAAAGAAGGGTTGATAGTGAGCTGATAGACAATAATCTGATGGATGGATCAGTCTATAAGAGAATGATTGTGGTCGTCAAGGTCTCTTCCGAGATCAACGACGGGCGGTGACCGGCGTGGGTAAGAGCAGGGGTTTAGTAAAGCTGTGTTGAATCGATAGTAGCAACGCCACACACGTGATTTCTCTTCCACATCATCGATCTCTCTTTCTGCTGCCCAACCTACATCCCACCATCATCATCATCGTCATCATCATCGTCGACGACGAGAAGCTCGTTCTTGTATCCTTTCTACACTTCTGCTCCCATATTGAACATGGCATCTCTCACTATTAGACTGAGATCCAAGGAGGGAACTTCTAGAATTGTTGTAGCAAAGACCACATCCGGTCAAGATCTTGCTCAGAAAGTCAGTTCTCATGGTTTATCCTTCTTCATAAGCTGATCATGCTGACGATCAGTCCTACGCATCCTGTTTCTTGACGGTCGTCCGAAATGGACAATACAGATCATAGATAGTTTACCAAATGATGTGAATCCTAGTTCAATAACTTTATCTAACCAGCCTGGTTCGTCCGGTGAAAGACTGAGCCTCGACGCCTTGACCGGTAGATCAGTGAGCGACATGGGGTTCCAGTCAGTTACTTATTTCTTTTGTTTCTGAGACATTGAGGCTACAAGATAATCGCGTTCTGGATTTCTTACGGCATCTGATTTCTTTTGGTACTTCCAGAAATGGAGAACTTCTCTTCTTGGAATATGAATCTGGCGAAGCGCCGTTCAAGGCCACCTCCGTTCCTGTAACCGCTCCTACAGCCGCGACGTTGGCGTCTGGCTTTATCTCAACTCATCTGACCGATATTCCGGCTGACCCGATATCGTCAGTTTCCAATGTCAACCGAGTGGATCTTTCTAAAGTCAACGAAGCAGAGGGTGAGCATGAGCTCTTGTAAACATCATGATGAGATAGTTCTTTCTGACAGTGTTTGGATGTCACCCTCGGTGTCTTCAACAGTTGACAAGTACTATCGCTCGCTACATGGGATGATCCCCCGTCCGAGGGATAACAAGATGTGCCGACATGGGGACAAAGGGATGTGTGACTATTGTACCCCATTGGAAGTAGGTACCTATCCTGTCCATCATCCGTTTTTGATGTTTGTGCTTACACTTCCTTATGCTTCACAAATTACTTTTTCCACAACAGCCTTATGACGCGAACTATCATGCCGAACACAAAATCAAGCATCTCTCCTTCCCTGCATACGTTCGAAAACTTACCGGATCAGTCTCAGCCTCCCAAACATCTACTTCGAGTACATCATTGCCTCCTTTGACCCCTCTAGACTATAAAGTTACAATCCCCTGTCCGTCAGGATCCCACCCATCATGGCCGTCCGGTATCTGTTCAAAATGCCAACCCTCAGCCATCACTCTACAATCGCAACCTTTCCGTCTAGTCGACCATGTTGAATTTGCTACCCCTTCGCTTGTCGACCGGTTCCTTGAAGGTTGGAGACGGTCGGGCCAGCAGCGTTTGGGATGGCTGATTGGGAGGTATGAGCCGTACGAGAATGTGCCGATGGGTGTGAAAGCTGTGGTTGAGGCGGTATGTGAGCCGATACAGGAGAACGAGGTGGATGGTGTGTCAGTAGATGTGCCTTGGGATGAAGAAAAGAGTGTACAAGAGCTTGCTGGGTGGTGTGCGAAAGGGTTGGAAGTCGTTGGTGTGCTGTATAGTGATCTGACGCCGTGAGTTATACGTCCTGCCTTACATCTTTTTTTCTCGTCAGCGCTTAATCCAAGGACTCAAATTTTCTCTTCTTGGCACTGGTAACTGATAGATCACCGGACGACATCACCAAGGTTCTCTACAAGCGACATCCTCAATCATACTATCTGTCCTCTCTCGAGCTTCTCTTCTCCGCTCGCCTTCAGTCGGCCCACCCGTTACCTACTAGGTTGTCGCCCATCGGTCGATTTGGGTCTCGGTTTGTCACATGCGTATTGACGGGAACGGAGGAGGGTGGTGTCGATGTCATGGCTTTCCAAGCAAGCGAACAAGCTGTTGCTATGTTGGAGGCAGATATGATCGAAGCCAGTGTGGATCCAGGAATCGTCCGTGTCAAGAGAGAAGGAGAGAAGAGATACGTACCCGATGTCTTTTATACGTAAGTCCTCCCTTAAGCTTCTCTTGTCGAAAATCTCTTCTTATTGCTTGGATTGTTGCGATGCGCGCAATACAGATTTAAGAATGAGTATAAGCTTCAAGTCAAACAATCAGCCAAGCCGTGTTTCCCTGTCGAGTATCTGCTCGTCAATTTGACTCATGGCTTCCCCGTTTCACCTGCACCAATGTTTCCTTCATCGAAATTTCCGGTATCAAATCGGTCGTTATCGTCTTCGGTCGAGCAGCCGTCGATGAGTCAGGTCATCAAGGGACTACTGCCGATCTTGGGAGACGGCTCCGCTCTGGATTTTAAGAGTGAGGAAGTCGAACGTTGGGCAGGTGATTGGGAGCTTCTGAGATTTTTACAGAAAGAAGGAGGTTTCAGCCAGGTTCGAGATGGATTTTGTCATCCGTTTGATTCATAAATCCGTCGATCGCTTTGAGCTTACCAAAAGATTGTGTTGTGTATATTTCTGTGGTTTTGTTTTGAAACAGAAGGAGATGAAGCTGCTTTGTAGGGTAGCTACAGGACATTCCAGACCAGAAGGAGATTTCGATGCGCTAATGGAGCTTGCCCAGACAGATGGGTGGAGGAATCTGATGAGCATAGTCCAAGCCGCTGCTGAGGGTAATTTCTACTTCTCTCGAAGTTTCAAGGTCTGGAAATGGTGTTGCTCTCGCTAACATCCTTCTGATATTCTCTTAGCCCAACAACAGCAAATATTACAGCAACAGCAACAACCACAGTCAGGATCCGACTCTATGGATATGGACGGGTTCGAGATCCCGCCAGATTTAGACGACCCATTCGGTTCAGGAGGCGGCGGCGGCGGCGGTGGAGGTGGTAGCGCGATCTGCCCACATTGTACTTTTGAGAACGATCACGCTGGTGGTGATTGCGACATCTGTGGGCTTCCGCTCAGCGGCTAGCGAAGAGCATATGTGTGTGTAGACACAAGTTATCGATGTCGCCCAAAGAGTGGGAGAATTTGAATATAAATTTGAATGTTTTCTTTATCTAAGTCTATGCTACATAACCCACGGACATCAGGGCCCGATGTTCCGCAAAATGAAAGAACAGCAGAAGAAATGAATGCCAGACCTCAAACGACCGACTCTTTCTAGTCTGACACACAGTCATATACAGAGCATACACCCATCATAGGCTATGTCTGAATCCCCTTTGTCTCCTAGTAGAGCGTACCAGGACGGATCGGATGAAGATGGTCCATCAAAGTCGTCGGGTGGACAGAAGACGAAGACCGCGTTGAACCGGACGTCAAGAGCTTGCGTACGTGTCTATACTTTGCTCTCCCTTGCCTTCGTCCGATCGAGCTAGATGCTAGAGTCTGAGAGAGGTGAAGAGGATTAGAACATGATGGATGGAGACTGATCTCTCCTTTCTTTCGTTTTCTTTCTGATGGCTCTTCTTCTACATCTCGCTTGAATGTCAAATCTAACCGCTCGCACTGGTTCGGGTTGGGCTTTGCGCTGATTTCTTTGTACCCGCCGAACTCTTGATAACGAATAATGTTCTTCCCACCAGAACAACTGTAGGAAACAAAAGGTTTGTTTCGGTCACCCCATATGATGTCTCGTGCTATCAGGTGAAGATTAAATCGTTGTATCTATGGCCACCGGGCGCGTTCTTTTATAGATGCGATGTATCGGGGCAGAGGATCCGCCTTGTAAGAGATGTAAAAATGCCGGGTTGAGTTGCTTGTTTGAGAAGCCGGCCAAGGATGGGCCTCAAGTGGGCGAGGAGTACGTATCTAGATCCATCCTCTATCTGTATGGTGTGAATGTCTTCTTGCAAAGACTCCGTCTGATAGATCAAGTATGGGGTTTCAACGATCTCTAGACGTATCAAGCATCTCGAAAGTCAGGTGACTTCCATCCAGTCGACCCTTACTGAACTGGTCTCGACCCTCAAAGCTACAGCTGGTCTACAAGCGTCTTCATCTACCTCTCCTACCGAACCCCCAAGAACTTCTTCATATCCTCCTCCATCTTCAATATCTTACCCGGGAGAGTATTATCCTCATTCCCATTCCCATTCCCATCAGTCGAATGTCTTACGTTCACCTCACCCTGGATCTGCGGCCTACGATACGTCGGGTTATTCTTCCAAATATTCATCTTCAAACTACCCTCCAGATGCTTTCAACTCTGCTGGATACCAGAACCAATCGGCAAGTGCAGGAGGAGACGTAGATTCATCTTTCACCGACGGGCGCGCCCCATCAAACTATGCTTCCTCGGGGTTGGATCAGTTGAGCAACGCGCTTCTCATGTCAACTACCCATCAGACACCTGGTCCGGGCTCTCTGCAATCGCCTAGTGAACCGAGTCGACGTTCAAATAGATCAGGCGGTCTGACTGATCATTCGTCATCGTCCTCTCAATCACTTCGAAGTCTTTCAAACATACCGTTGAGTATCCCACCGAATCATCCCTACCCGTTACCTAATAGGTTGCCTTGGTCAGAAACGTTCAGCTCACAAAGAGCCACTGGGTCAACGTCCAGCAATGGTATTGGCAACACTGCTGGTGGTGGGGCGAACGGTTCATTACCGTCTACAGATTTAAGTTCTCAGCAAGATCCTTCGTCGTCTATATCGCCCCCGGTATCAGATAAACTGAACAACCGAGCGAGCTCAACGCTTCGTCGGGCAGCCTCTGGGCTCAACCAACCTCATTTCTATCCGTCTCTAACGCAAGCATCGACCTCAACATCCACTTCCAATCCTTCCTCGGCGACAGCCTCAGCTTCGCATCTTTCTTCATTTCCACATCCGAATCATCACGGCTTGTTCGCACCTCAGATTTCATCAGCCAGAACGTCTCCAGCTGGTTCAGAAGCCGACGAGAATGAACTAGAGCTCGAGATGGAACTTCCTTCTAGCGCGTTGACAAATCCACTAGGAGCGATGGGTGATCTTGCCCATGCGGCCGGTAGTGAGATAGATCAAGCTGCCGTGCCTGCTAGACAAGAAGGGACCGAGGATGACGGGGGAGGGATAAGTGCATTGATGTTGTTGGCCGGGGCGGGTAGTGAGGCAAGGCCGAGTAAGCGTGCAAGGTTTCAAGACGACGTGAAAGAAGAACAGATCGATGACAAGAAGAAGAGGGAGAAGTCGAACGCCGATGCAGGAGGTAAACGAGTTAGTACCAGCGGTGCCTCTGGAGGAGGTTCAGGAACAGGTCGAGTCAAGTCAGAAAGAGGGGCAGGGGTAGCGAGTAGGAAATCGAGCATGGCAAACGGAGAGGTAAAGAATAGTGGGTTGGAGGAAGGTCCAGGAATGAGAGGAAGCATTGGCGGTCCACCTGTAGGGCCAAACGGGGTCATTTTGGACTGTGTTGATGCTGGATTGATAGGGGACGAGGAGGCAAGAACTCTGTTCGAGCTGTAAGTGAACTTTTTCATCTATATTCTTCACCTCAACGCTAACATTCGTGGGTTGTCTATTTGGGGGGTTTCTCGTTGACAGATTCTGGTCTGGTGCTCATCAATTCCTACCGATATACGATCCGGGTCGGGATACTTTCGACGAGTTTGTCCTCTCCTCTATCTCTCACATGCTTGTCTTGCCTAATGCATTCAACGGACTCATCGCTAGATGTCTGGACATGGATGGAAATCAATAGATTAAAAAGGCGGTCTCCGTTTTCAATCTCGGTGATGTGTTTTACGGGCGCAAGGATCAGAGATGGTGGTCGTAAGATCTCTCATTCATTCCTTTTCTTCGTATACATCTAAACTGTCTGTTCAGGCGCTAAAGAAGGGGTTTCAATGGTGGTCATGTACAGGACCAAGATCTGAGTTACAAACTAATTTATGGTACCACATTCGAAAGATCTCCCAGGAAACGTATGTACATTCCCTTTTTCTACGGCCCGGACATCAACGGTCCGGACAGACGATCTCATCTGGTCTCAACGTGACTCGACTCTATAAAAGACTATTCAAACTGCATACCCGAGTGGAGGCCGTACAAGCCACAAGTGAGTATATCTATATTCACCTCGCTCTATTTCGCGCGAAGTGAAGAATACTGACAAATCACCTTTGGAGGACATTTTTTTTAGTTCTCATGGCCGGTTTCAACGAGTATGGCTGGCTTTTGGCCGGTCACGCCGTTCGGCTAGCCTTTGAAGTTGGTACGTTCTACTCCTATTTCCCGATAGATATTGAACCAGCTGTCAAACAATCGGACCCATGTACTGATGGATGAACAAATTCGATCGTTGTATGGCTACCCAAAAACAGGCTGTCATTCTGCCTTCTTGAAGTTAGTCAGGAGCGGGATGGGTGCTGGCAAAACACCTCTTCAATTAGAAGAAGACCGTCCGTTAGTGACTATGGCTCGCCTTTGGTTCTGTCTCGTAAGTACATTTGTCTCTTTCCTATCTTTCTTCGACGGCTTCTCGCTCAAACTCAAGTTTGTTTCGCCGTGGCTATCACCGCTGTTGCTTCAACAGTACCTTATTGAACATCAAATGTCGTACGGAACGGGTCGTCCCCCGATTGTCAGAGAGGATGAGACTATCATACGCTGTAAAGAATTTTTGTCTCACCCGTTAGCTATCGATACTGATTGGCGGTTGATAGCTTCCGTCGAGATGATGAAACTTCGAGGTAAGATAGACATCTCACCCTTCTGCCATTTACCCTGCCTGATCTTCTCTTTAGTGTATAGATAGACATCAATTTGGTTTGATTACCCTGAACCATGATTGTGCTGACACGTGATGATTACTGCGTTGCCTACACTCCTGAATCGATCAATCATACAGCCCCCCTGCATCTTCAGTTGTACAATCTTCCGGAAGACGTGGCGGTCGGGACGGACACACTAGCAAAGCTGCAGCAGGCCAATCTGGACTTCAAGAGTTGGTTTGACGATTGGGATGTCCGAATTGGTACACCAAATTTCAGTTTTTTTGTAAAACGTTTGCTGAACAAGTCAATTCTGACTTGTGTTATCGCGGTCTTCTTTTCCTTGATGGCAATCAAAGCTGAGAAGTTTGGACCTGAGAGAGAGGGGTTTTTTAGACAGTCACTAAAGTGAGTCTCTCTTTAGCTTGAGTCCTCATCAGTTGACCTTTACAAATACTGCAATCAGACTGATATATCTTCAAACCTTGGGAACACCTCTTCTTCTTCTTCTTCTTCTAGAATTCGTTAGTGTCAATCTTATTTTCTTGATCAGACGCCCGAGACTGACTCCTTGTCATTCTTTTGTACTCCTTGGTAATATACAGAAAAATGTTATGCGCAATTGTTCCACAACTGTACGTAATCGTTTTATCTGCTCCTATTAAGTTTTTTGTATCAGACCTCAAACTGGCCCATTTATCAAAGGTACCGCTCTGCGCAAGATCCACAATCCGGCCGACGTCCAGAAGATGCATCCAGCCCAACGAGAACTCGCTCTCCTTGCTCTCCGAAATGCTCAACAATGTATCGACATCTGTCTCCATGCCGAGGCTTATCGAGCGTCTCTTCCTTTTGCTGTACATTATACCCGTTCGTCTCTCTTGTCTAAATTTAGTGGATGCTCTTCAAACTCTGAAAAAATTCCTGCTATTCGGTTGAATATGCCTTTGTAGATATTTCGGCTGCTTTCGCGGCTACTCTTCTCATCCGATTGGCCCGAATCTTTCCTACTGAACTAGACCTTCGACAAACAGCCCGAGACGTTGAACAACTGGCGAAGCTTTTGGCATCTGGTCTGTTCATATATCAGAATAATGTCATTTTTTTGTTTGTTTTCTAAACGCTTATGTCTGTCCTTCTGGGTTTTTTTCCTTACAGTGCCTGCTGGTCGATATGCTCGTTCAATCCGACTAACTCTCCGATCCGCCCGAAGACGTAAGGTGATGCCTCCCCCGTCTGCACTCCCATCCCCGACAAGTCGGTCGACCCCTCTACCTTCCGTCGCCAAAAATACTACTGCCACCGCACCGTTATCTCCGCAAAATTTTGCCAGCGTGCATCAACCCTACTCTCAGTCCACGATGCTGCCACCCGGGCCGGATGGTTTAATGGGGGATTATCCGGTTGAAGCTAACCAAGCGTTCGATGCGCCGACGACGACTTCAAGTGTAGAGTTTGAGAGTCCGCCGGATTTTTCGGTAGATTTTGATTGGTCTTACACGGAAGATCTTATGGGCAAGGTCAGTCCTCTTAGTTATGTGTTGTCTTGCATAAATTCAAAGAAAAGTTAGAAGTGATCATACTAACACATTGCTGTGGTGCTTACCTTTCAAATAGATGGGGCTAAACATGACCGAAGGAGGTCAGGTACCCTTGTAAGCTCCTAGTTCGATTGATTCCCCCCTCATATCTCGATGATTAATGAATTGGCAATCTACTGTTTGATCGTCAGATGGCTCCATGGCTCTGATATCGGGTCTAGCCAGCTCCCTTCGGCAGGAATGGAGGTTCGTTCAAGGGTCTTTTGTCTTCTCTATCGAGTTCGGATATGTGTTCTGATGCGTTGGAGATTTTTTCCCTTTTTTCCCCTGTTGTGCAGAATTTCTTCTTGCGTACGTTTGCGCCGAAAAGGCCTCTCTTTTTATTTTATTTTATTTTTTGGAGTTTCTTAGATTGATCAATTCTCTTTTGCTTTGGTTCTTCAGCTTCCGATCTTGATGTTCGCTTGTTACATACCACCTTCGGATCTCAGTCATCTACGGCCGGAGAACCTACTCAGGAGGATTCGTTCGGAGAGATTTGGTGATTTCTGCATGCGAAGAAAATTATGAAGAATTTTACTTTTTTCCCACTGTCTTCTTTCTCAAGTGAGGTTCGATGTTGGAAAGCGTTGGGATGTTTGTTTTATGTTAAAAAGGGATTTAAGTATTTTAAAGATTTATATAAAATGTATTAATGTAGAATCCCTTGATCCAGATTGGCCAGTTGATTAACAGACTGATCTGCCGCGTTGTGCCTCGAAGGAGCACAGCACGAGCGATCTACTTTTCAAAGCGAGTGAGAGATGATGCCAAGAACAGCAGGAGATTTCTAAGGGTAAGGTAAGTTCTTGGAGATTTATTTGGAAAGGGACAAAGTGACGAAAGTATCAACCAGGTGAGGCAAGCTACTGAAGGCTCAACAACATCTTCTCTTCGATTGATCGCTCTCTTCACCGGTAATATTGATGTCGCCACTTCTGGATGGATCTTCGTCGTCGTCATAAGCTGCTAATGGGTCGATAGGATGAGATTCCTCATGCTCCCATCTTCCAGAACGACACACGAAAAATAAGATTCGAATCACATGGGTATCAGTCCGACGAGCGAAAGATGAAGAACGGAATTGCATGAAGGAAGGCAAACGGAGGTACACACCTTTCCCATACTCGCTTGGCGACATACTCAAATATCCCATTGACACCTTCACCGGTTTTTGCCGAGGTGGCAAAGAAAAACATTGGCATCTCCCCCGGTACTCTTAGCGGCGGAGGGATCGTTGGTTCTTCTGCCCAGCTGTTTCGTTCCGGAATCCACTCGTTTGAGGTGATTGTTGTTGCCGAAGATGAATCCGCTGGATCTTCTGCGATAGATGCTGGAGGAGAGATCATGCCTGGTGTGGTTACAAATGAGAGACTGGATTTGTTTTGTCGATGTCGGCTGTCCTTTCTGCCGTCTCTCATGGCGCTCTGGTTCCTACTTCCGGCTTCGGTACTGGAATCAGATCTAGGTCTCGAGCTAGCTTCTGTGGTCGGATCTGAAGACAGGTTGGACGTGCATGCAGAGGAAACGAGAGGCGATGGTTCATGGGTAAAAGTATATAGTGGGCCACCACTGATTCCTACACCATTAGGTCGGACGGTCGACGTGCTCGAGTCGGCTGAATAGGCAGATGAGGCATACGTATTACCATCTTTAGACGTTTGACTTGTCATCGAGTCGGATCGTTTGAAAGTCCTCGATTTGTCGAGCGCGGAGGATGCAAAGAAGGAGGAAGATGAGGATACCGAAGAATTAGAGGGAGATGCTATGCCACCTATAGAAGCTGGCGAAGAGGATAGAGAGAGAGCTGAAGAGGAAGTGGATGATGGAAGCGTAGTTGTCGCGTCTGACAGATTCGTCCGGGCCGTATTGAACGAGGCGAACGAAGAGGCCGTTGTCTTGACGGAGGGAGTGCCCAGAGGTTTTAGTTCCCCAGGCACAGCCGCCAAGAGGCTTCCGTTGGAAGGAGCTGCACGCTGAGGTGTAGCAAGAGGTATGGGCGCAAAAGGTGATGATGATGATGATGACAGCGAGGCTGGTGGAACAGATCCCTCGGCGATATCTTTGTTATCGTGGTGAACGGCATAAGGGTCCGACGGTATAGGGTCCTCCCTTGAGAGGTATTGCAGTTCAGGATGATCACGGAAAGAGGAAGAAGGAGTGTGGTAGACTGTGTCAGTGTATGCATTCAGACGCTTTCCAGGGGAGCACGACCGTGTTCTGTGGTTGCCCGGTTTCAACCCGGACGATATTGAATGAGTAGGAGCAGTATGACAATGATGAATGTTGATTGAGCGTGTATAACCCGATTCTGAAGATGCATTGGTGGTAGAATCGATTGATGCAACTCCGGCAGGAGAGGATCCCTCGGATATCGATGAGGAGGATGAGAACGATGAGAACGATCGAAGACGGGCTGCCGCTGCTGCAAAGGATGTCGAGAAGCTGGAACGCGGTCCGCCTTTCTGCTTGTTGGTTCCGTCTTCACCATCAATCGTGTTCGCAGGCTGCTTCGGCATCTTAGGGGGGACTAACTCTTCCCACAGTTTCCTGACTTCTTGATCCCTTACCCTCTGTACTTCCTCAGACTCAACCGTACGTCCGTTCGACTGTCTGTTTGAACCCGGCGGAGAAAGTCTATCCGCCTTGTTGCCGACGACGACAAAGCAGAATCGACGACGGTCCTCTAACGTTCGGACAGGACATCGGTCGACAAACTCGTGGAACCATTTCTTGAGAGATACTAGGCTCTCAGGCTTGGTCACGTCGTATACGAGAACGGCTGCATCTGATCCTCTGAAGAATGCAGAGGATAACGAAGCGAAGCGTTCTTGTCCTGCCTATCAAGATGTGTGTACATATACGTGACCAGCATGTAAGTAGGGATGATCCTTCTGTACAGGAAGACGAGTGAGCAACGAACTGTATCCCAGATGGCTAGATTAGCAGTCGTATCCTCCGACACAGGTATTTGCTGGGTGACAAAGTCACAACCAATGGTTGCCTTGTATGCTGTAGAGAACTTTTGAGCAAGGTACTGGTTTCGAAGACTCGTCTTCCCTACACTGTGTGATCATCAGAAGAAAAGGATCCAGAAGGGAAGTACAGAGAGAAACATTCAAGCATCAGGAAAGGCTGCCATCTCTTTCTCTCGCTCTCTCTCTGACATCCGGTTCCAGGCCCAAGAAACGGTCGACTAACCCAGAATCTCCGATGAGCACGACCTTGATTGAACTCATCACCTTCCTTGGTTTGCTCCCGTCTCTGAGTGAGTCATGGCCTACAGGGAATCCGTTTGGTAAGGAATTTTCCGGATGTCCATCTGATGGTCCAGAAGCAGAGCCCTGCATCCGGGTTGGTCTTGAGAAAGACATATGGCTGCGAGAGAGAACGAAAGAAACGTGGCAAAGAACGAAAGCTAGATGCTTGAGATTGGTCCGAGATAGATGGATGTTTGAATCGTCATTGATTGAAAATCGTGTAATCTCCATCCGTACTATCTTATGTTTCATCGCACATTGCTTTCTACCCTTTTCACAGTAGCTTGGGAGATACATATCCAGGGTAACATGAGGAGATCGGACGCAGGGAATACAACAGTCTTGAAACTTCAATATCCAATCGATCTGAATGATCCCGAACAAAAGTTTACTTGATGAACCAAAGAAAAAAGAAGACGGAAAGACAAGAGATCTAAACGTGTTGAAGAACATATATAGTACAGACTATGCCTGTGAGATCATATCCAACACAGATGAATAAACATGACAAACATCACTTGGGTCAATACATCAGTCAGGACATATTCGGAATATGCAAAGAATGTACGCACAAGGTATGAGTAAGATTTGAGGTCGACGAGTCGTTCAAGATACTCTCGCTGGAAATATGATGAGGACAGCACAAGACTGGAATGAGCATTCTGCTAAAGAATATAGAGAGGAGTCGATACTCACATCAATCAAAGCTTCTATCCGTTTTTTGATCATAGCTGTACTAGGCGAAAATCTAGACGACAACTGCTTAGTGACTTCATTCATCAAAGCCTGTTTGAGGGAAGAAAAAGGTCAGGCGAACGTAAGAAAGAAAAGTCAAGCCAACAAGGATCGAAAGCTTGCCTGATGGGTCATTGTTTTTGTATTCTTCATTATTCGAACGATGCACGCCTGTAAACAAGAGACAGAGACCCGTTCGTTAAATACCAGCTCGGAGATTGATACCGATATGGGCAGACACGAGACGGAAAGCAATGAAACCAAGCCTCACCTCTGTCAAGAACCTTCTCTCCTCGTCAACCTTCTCGTTCGTCTCCTCTCTTTGCTCGTTTGTTTCCACTTTATTGGCGACCATAGCGATTTTTATTTTTGCTAACGGTGCGGTGAATGCATCGTTGAATACGAACGAGTCCGTCACCGCAACATCTCTACTCTTTGGGTGCTTCGTCAGCACCCTATATTTTCCACAGGCTAACGATTGAAGCGTTCGCATTAGCTCTGAATCAGAAATCCCCGTCGCCGATCTGATATCCTGTTCGATTAGAAACAAGTAAGAAGAACAAACAGTTAAGGGGACAAGGTACTATATGCAAGGGCTTCACAACAGAACGAACCTGATATGCTAGCTCTTCCCCTTCCTCCAAACTCTCAAACAGAAGTAGCGTCACCAGCGCCAACGTCGATACGTTCAGCTCGTGCGTCCGACTTTTGAATTTGACCTTGACGTCAGCCGTCCCTAGATGTGACTGCCATGTCAGCCGTCGACCAGAATGTCTTGAATGATAAAATCGTTCAAACATTTCCACCTGGGCGGACAAAGTCGATGGAAAGATAGTGGTAGATTGAAGATTCGTCCCTGGCCAATAAGTCGACGTAAGCACAGTCACAGATAACTCAAACGAATCAGCCTGTTGAGGGAGTTGATTCGAAAAAGAAATCCCAAAATTGAATGCGCGGTCTCAGAAACACAGTCAGGACGATAACAAAGAACTGATTAAAATCAAAAGGCAACGTACCGCAGAGGCATTGGATTGATGAGCTCGGTAGGCATCCATAGTATCCCCAGACACGCGCATGTCCGTAAACATGCCTTCCAATTTCTGTGTGAATTGATAACCACTGCCAGAATAGGATAATAAGCGATTGCCGAGAAGCTGGTCAGAACCTGTCCCATCCGTTGTGCAAGTTGAACGAAAGGCTGTAGGAAAATACATACCTTTCGACCTGCCACGGTTACATACGTTGGTATAAAATAAGAGTTTCGATGAATAATCTTTTCATCACGACCTCCGGGTAGATCGGTTGATATATAGACTGGACAGACCTTAAGCTTTGCCACCATCCCCCTCTCCGCGTCGTCCGAAACACTCCGACTGTTAATCAATCGTTTGGCCAAATGGTTTTTGTAGTACCGCTCGAAGACATCCTTGTCGGTTAAGAATCGGAAGACGGTGATTGCTTTGTTGAGAATGATCTGTTCAACGGCGACCACAAAGGCGTTAATGAGTCTATGTGTTGATTTTAAAAAACGGTAAGTCTACTTACGTCAACCTCATCTTCCGATTTCTGTTTCCCAAAGTATAAGGTATATGCGAAAACTCGAAAAAGTGAGCCCACTCTCAAACCCAAGATCCCTAATTCAAATTAAGACTTACGCCTTTCAAGCCTTTTTTGAGGTTCTCGTCAATGAAGAGAGAGATAAATTCTGCACTCTTCGGATTACTGTTGATAAACAACTCGAAAGCCTGAGAAACCGGGTGAAAAGAAGTGAATCCGAGTAAATCAATTAGAGAAATTTCACTTCGGTTCCCAATCTTCACCTATCAATCAGAAATGTGCATAGACAAGACATACCTCGTTGATAGATGTCTGGACGCCGATGTCACCGGCAAAAGCTCCATCAAGCACTTTGTCAAATTTGTCCTTGAGATCTAACACTTCTTGAACCCATCTCAAAGCAGCCTGTAACGCCGCTGCCGCACCTCCTCCTGCCCCGGCCGATTTACCCTTCGGTTTTCCCTTTTCGTCCTCTCCTCCCTTGTCCCTATCAGCCCCTTCCTCCTGCTGCTCTCCGGCTGCCTCTTTACTCGGTCCCGTTTCAGCTATGACTCCTTGGTTTATCTTTTCCCCACGTTCTCTCACGTTTTCCTTCAACGCTTTCCTAATCTCCTTGAGTCCGGTCGGAACTCGATTGAACAGGGTGTACATTCGGCCTATATCATCTAGTTTGTCACCATCAAGCATAAAGACCAAGCCAGAACCTGGCATGTTGATAATGGATCGGAGATGCGCTTGAAGAAGATGATCCTCCAAGATCTTTTGTAGCGGAGGAGAAGTGTTGTTCGATAAGTAGTGTTGCGCTCGAGAAGATTCCTCTTCAAATCGACGTTCGACCTAAATTAACATCAACCAAGGTTAGTCGGTCGCAGTAAAGCAGAGACAAAACATGTAGACGGACCTTTCGAAGATAGATTCCCGCTTCGCATTCCTCAACCAGTCTCTCTCCTTCAGCCTTGTAATACACTGCTGTCCACTCCAGGAACCCATGCTCGAAATCAGCCTCGTACACGCTCTTCCCAGAGCTCGCCCCTCTAGCACCAGTGCCTGATCTCAGCTCGACCAAGATGAGCATGACGTCTCTGACAGCCGAACGGTTGATGACCTCTCCATCTCGCTCGAGCCTGATCTGAGATAGAAGTGTAGAGATGAGCTGGGCCTCGATTGGATAAGTCGACGAACGTAGCAATGATTGAAGGAAAAGTGTTTTTCCGACTTCGAGTGTCGCAGGGACGCCAGCGACGGGAACATAGACTTTGTCCTAGAACATATTGATCAAATGGTTCACGTTATTTCAGTTGACACATCATAATGTTGTTAATAAGGTCATAGAAGAACAGAACTCACCATGTATGCAAGCACTGCAGACATCTGCGTAGTACATCTCTCATGGTCGTCCCACACTGCTTTCAGCGCTTTGAGAAACCTTTCTCCTTCTGCTGCCCTCTCTACTGAACTCATTCCGTCTGCTTGAAGACCTGAGGTAGTTCTCGATTCGGTGCCTTGACTGAAAGAACTATCGGTAATAGCTTCTTTCGTCTTCCCTTTGCCTTTTCGATCAACCTCAGTGGAGAAGTTGGTGTTCGAAGACGTGGCTGAGGGTGATCGTGTCGGGTGCGCAGGAATGAGAGGTGGCCGAGTGAAAGAGGGGACGATCCGAGTCTTAGCCTCCGAAGTAAGATGCTGAATTACGAGCTCCTTCACGCCGTTATATAGAATGTCTCCCTAAATCCCAACAAAGGTTTGTATGTGCGTTAACAGTAATATCTTAAGCAGTTTATGTACAAGAACAGGAGAGGCTCGGAGACTTACTCGTTTGTGACGGACCATGCTAGTGGTGTATCGATAGTTCTCCTCGAATCTGAGCTTGCTCACGTTGTGGTTCTGTATCTCTTTGATCGCCACCGCTAATCGTCGCCAGGACTCGTCCAAAGAGACATCTAGCTGAATCTTTACCGTTCAAACCATCCGTTCACCAAGTTTCGTCGAGAGTCTTCAGCTCTAGATACAGCAGATATCGCTTACAACGAGATTATAAGAAGAGAAACCAGAGGGGACATGCGAAGATTGACGCTTACCTGTCTGGGTGGTCTCTGCAAGAGATCAGAGTGGAAAATTCAAACCAAATCAGAAAAACCATCCTTCTGTAGTAGCTTGTTGACCTGTACAAAGCTTCCATGATATTCTGGAGTGGTTTATGACTAGTCGCTTACGATTTTACCCTTTGGTTTCTTGAGTCCGTCTTTGAAAGAGGAGTAATCGGAGAGATAGGAAAGATGAGTAGCTATATATCAAAAGATAGACTCCATACAGGGAAACCCAGAAACAGTGGACGTACTCATCACTTGTATGTCTTTGCACAATAAGAGAAGGCTGAAGTAGTGATAGCGAAGCTGCTGGTGATGATGATGATGATGATGATGAGCGTATGTGAGGTGAGCCGATAATGGTTGGCTAGCTGGGTGATGTGTGTGGGTGGTCAACTCTTTCGATCGCCTCCACGTTCTTAGGACGATTTCTTCATCTCTCATCTTTTAGAGCACCTCTCTTCGTGTTGAACTATCGTTCTCTTTTCTCTCCTTGTTGCCTTTGATTGGCCTGTTCGTTTTTCGTGTGTTTCATAATTTATCTCATGATTATCTTCAAGTTGAGGGGAGATCTGAAAGACCGAAACCCCAGTAATGAATCTCGGTGTTGTATCTGATCAATAAAAACATTGCATCGAAACTGTCCCAAACATTCACTCAAGCAGATGTATAGATCTTTCCGATGTTGGTCAACTTCCCATCAGTATCCAGCAAGCCTACAAACGATATGCATCGAACGTTTCCAGGTGAGCTTCATATGTCTTCGTGATAGACAAAACAGGATTGCAAAGCACTCACCCCACGTATCGGTGGTCCTGAAACCTCCGAACCAGGCGTATCGCTCGATCCAGTCGTACGAATCCAAGATAGCCACTGAAGCGTTCATAAAGGCAGCGACGTCGTTCGTGTTCGTAGAAGTCGAAGCCCACTCGGTGATCCAAACAGGTCCAAGACTGGAAAACTCGCCGTGCATGCTCCAAATGTACTGCCCAAAATACCAGGATTGGGACCAAAGATCTACACTGTCTCCATACCAATGCTATGACCGAACAGATATATCTGCGGTCAGCAAGAAAGAGAGAGAGAGAGAGAGAGAGCAGTTTCTTAAGAACCAGACCAGAGAGTAACATACCAAGGGGAGGAAATCAATGTTGCAGCTACCATTACAGGCAGTGATGAAATCCCTCAACCACTGTCGGCCGGTCTCTGACGATGTGACAGCAGGAGCCTGACATCGCAAGGTAATGAACACGTCAACCGACAACTACAGATGCTTAGGAAGAAACTTCAAAAGTAGGGCAACATACCCCTAAACGGACGCCGTGATTGCTTCTCAGCGGTTCTAAGTATTTGATCCATAATGTCGCAGCGTCTGAAGGTAGCATGTTAGCCTGATCGGCTGCATCCGGCTCGTTAAATGCCAAGATCTCTGTGTATCCACCCGAGATCACAAAATCCACGAATGAGCTGATATCAGCCCCGTTCCAGATCATTGGGATAAACGACCCCGGCCCGCTTCCCAGGCCGGTAGTACTGGCAGGTGCTCGACCCCAAGTATACAACCAAGAGAGTTCTGAGTTGGCACTCAGTGTCGCAAGATCTGTTGCTGAGGTAGCAGATGATGGGAAGCCTATTCCTCTTTTGGAATTGACAGCCAAAATAGGTTTAGTTAATGTGGCGATGATGAAGAGAGTGGGTGCCCAGGCTGTGAAGAACATTGTACGTCTGTAACTGTGAAGAGTGTTCTTCGTGGAAGAAGATTGTCAAAGGAGAAAGAAACTCGTGAGCAGGTTTGGAAGAATCAGCTTTTTATGTTTTCCTCTCGTTCTCTCATGGAACTTGATATCACCTCGTTCGAGAACCATTCCTCAGAATCATGTTAGTGTGTGAGTATGTTCTGGAACAAGAACATACGCAAATTAGGGTTCCATCAAGATGAAACCCATCAGGAGACAAACGAGATGCCAACCCCGAACGAACGAAACATCGTCCCACCAAAGTCAATGAATAACGATAAGTTTCATATGTAAAGATTGAACACATCCAGAACATCAGCCCAATCAGGGGGTTCTCGTTGTTTTACACTCTCAGGTGATCAATCGATCAGCCAGTTTACCAGTTGGTTAGTAGGTCAAAGTTGGGAGTTGGAAGGTCAAGGTGGAACAGATTGATCGACCGAAATGAATCTTGAGCGCAGTCTCTTGTTTCGCATCATCATCGACTTTGAGGTTATACTTGATCTGTTATATAGATCTTCGCACACAGACACATAGACACCTTCTCTGTACATCGAGCAATGTTCACAACATATATTTATAAACGAGACAACGTAAGCCAGGAGAACCAAGCAAGAGAAATTACCAAAAATCATCATCTCCTCCGGTTTTCTTTCCTTTGGTGACGATAGCCTGAGCCTGATACATCTCAGCGATCTGAAACATAGTGGGGAAGAAGAAAGAGAGTATGGATGTCAATTACGTGTACGTGGAGCGTGAAAGAGGGACCCAAACCGGTTTACCTGTTCTCCAGAAGTCGCCTGATCGGCATCCTTGTCTTCTCTAATACGAAGGAATCTTGGGAATCGTAGAGAGATCCCTCGTTCGTCCGCCTGGATCACAAGAGAGATGAGAGGAAGGAAAGTTTTGTCAGTCACTCTGATTCTCCTGCGTCGAAATAAGACAATGTGAGTGAGCCCATAGGACAAGAGAATCTTGAACGAACCAATCCTTGGGCAGCGGTGTATATCGGACTCAAACTCAAATCAGCTGTCAAGACCTCCCAGACAACCTTTGGTTCGAACCAGACATCAGGCTTCGCTCCACCGACCTGGATATCCCTTCTCGCACCACCAGAAGTTTCGAGATCCTTGAGCGCGTTGTAATGTGTTTCGAGTATTTCTTCAGAGAACCCGGTTCCAATCTTGCAGATGGTCTGATACTTTTCAGTATCTGGATCATAGCACGCCAAGAGGAAGGCTCCATAGACATTTGTCCGTTTTCCCTTTCCAAAGTAGGCGCCAACAACGACTAGGTCTAGTGAATCTCCCACTCCCGAAAGATAATCTTTCTTGAGCTATTGTAAACCCAGTAGTCATGATTATATACAAAGTGAAAGGCCCGGGAACAACACAGCACTGTCAGGGGGAAAAATCACATAAACTTGGAAGAAAAGTAAACCACGAACCTTCAGCCAGTTCATACTTCTTCGACTGGGCTCGTATGTTGAATCGTTTGTCTCCAACATCTTGACCATCAATCCCTCACATCCGTCCTTAACACTCTCCTCCAAGAACTGTTGAATCTCGTCCGAAGTTTCGCCATCCGAGGATTTGGCAAATGTAAATTCACCCTCGACTGGAGTGAAATGTTCTCGAAGAATCTCTCGACGTTCGTGCAATTGCTTTTGGAGAAGGGACTACACACCATTCACAAAACACATCAGCCTCCGGCTTTTTAAGCATTGCTAGAAGCTTTTAGCGGGATAATAACACACCTCGCCGTTGAGGAAGAGAATATCGAACGCAAAGATATGGACTTTGATGGTAATATCTTCTGCCTTTACATCCTTTCGCTTTCGCTTACTTAGCTCTTGGAACGGTAAAAGCTTCCGTTCGACCGCATCCCAAGCGACCGCCTCGCAATCCAGTACGAACGATTTAGCTGATTCTTTCACGGCCTGTATTTTAATGCATACATGATTGCAAGTCAGAATTGTGTTGGCTAAAATTGTGATACAAGGATATCAGAATGACATACTCGTGGAAGCTGATCAACCAGATCCGGGTACTTGGCAGACATGTTCTCAGAGTTCCTCGAAAACACAGTAATTTTTCCATCTTCTTCCCTGTGAATCTGTTCGATTAAAATAACATGAATCATGAGTCGCATTATCAGCGCATGAACAAAATGAGAACACGTTCTCTGGCTAAGCTTACCTGAGCTCGCTCCCCATCATACTTGTATTCGCATGTGAATTTCTTGCCTTCAAATCGGTCCAAGACTTCTGTGATAGCCTTCGTTGGTTTCGCCAACATAGGCTTCAAGGGAACTCCTGAAAGGGATGACAACGTAGAATGTGGAATAGAACATAAAGGGACCCGTGAGCTAGAGTCGAAATTGGAAGATTAGTAGGAGGTATGGAGAAATAGGTCGAACCGGCGGTAAGCTTGCAGTCATCTTTTAGTCCTTCAACCCCTACCTTCATCAAGGAAGGAATGATCATATTTAATGTCGGCAGTTCACTGTAGACAGATTTGACCACCTCGGTTCCATCCGTTAGAAGAGTCTGCATGTCTTCTGTCGAAAGGTTTCGGTTGGCTATAAATCGGCAAAGGGGGTTGTGAGATCAAGAACGTAAAGGATTCCAGATTCAGAGAATGCGCACAATTTCTGACAATAACACAGGCCTGTGCCAGAGCGGTGATGATGGTCTTCTCGGCCAGTCCAATTCTGAGTTTTCCTTCAAGCGAACGAATGATGAATTTGGCCTCCGAGCCTTGACAAGCACTAAGCATCTGCTTGATGATGTTGATTTTCTTACTCATAGACTGATTTGTTTTCAAGTTCCACAAAGGGATGTCGTCGTGAGTCTATGAACAAGCCCAAAAAGATAGAGATGGGTAGCAAAACGTGAAAGTACATCTTTTCCGGTCGAGTAAGCGATATCCGTCAATCTCGAGAATACAAAAGGCACAGTAAGCGGTTTTGGCTTGAACATTGTCGGTTGGTTCGCGCGGGAGTTCTAGAAGGTAGGATAGAGGCAATGCATTTCGGAGTAGATTATGCGACAAGTTAGCACGCATGGATAGCGACGAAGAAAAGTGATTAGAGCTGACCATTGCAACCATTCCAAGATCGCCCTCCTTCTTAAGATCGGCTTTGACCTTGGCGACGGCTCGACCGGTCGATTCTCCGATAGCCTTTATCAAGATGCTCTCTCCGATTCCAAGTTCAAGACCTTGATAGTCAGGACAAAGCTATTCAGTGATGAGGTGGAGTCGAGTGTATAACCGATCAGTTGTCTTCAGAACTTCGAGGCCATAAATATGATATAGACGTGCGGTTCCACAGACGTCTACTTACTCGGTTGAGGCATAGATAGATCACTTTGAGTAGACCCTCGGCTCCTGTTTCCCCTCCCTTGGCAGCGTTTCCGCCGGCTTTCACCTTACTGCTTGCAGTCTTCAGAGTACCCAAAAGGAAACAAACAGTTAACACTTCAGAGGCTTCTGGTCATATTGAATATGATAAAACTAACCTCTGCGTTCTTTCCTACGGCTAGCGCCGAGCCCTCGACAGCCGGTGCCGCCCTCTCAACAACTAAAACCAGAAATTCTGTAAGATACTTCAGGATCTCCAGTCTTTTGGTGGTACCCTCGATCTTCATGAAGCAATGGATGAGCGCGGCATAAGGAACACTGATGATGCAGATCAAGAGTAGGTATAGTACGTAAGGATATGATCAAGAATTTCCTGAGTATATTGAATTACAGAGATAGGACGAACGGATCGGTTGGCCCCCATTTAGGATACTCCTTGGAAGCGGAGGAGATGATAGATTTTGAGGAAGCCATCTCGGCACTTGTTTCATCGACGCCCGATCAATTGAGGAATTAGCTTTCATTGAAAATGAACAGTGTTTATGACTCTGTAAAACGTACATTGCAGATGCTGCCTTGTTGACCACTTTGGTCTTGATTTTTCCCTTTCCCTCGACCACTATTTCCTCCTCTTCCATTTCCAGCTCACTCTCCCCTTCCTCTTCGCTTCCGCTCTCTTCAGCACTTGCGCTCTCCTCCGCATTTCCCCTATCTTCCCCATCTTCTTCTCTGTCGATCTTGAGTTGCCCAACTGGTTTTTTCTTAAGTGAAAGAGGGGCTTCGTCATCATCAGACAAAGCGACGAACGCTCTCTTACGCTTTTGTCGAGCGCCAGCAGGAAGAGGAGCATCCGACTCTGTCTCGGATATGTTGGACATATCCCCGTTTTCGCTCTTTTCGATCGTAGGAGCATCGATGGAAGGCAAACTAGGAGTGATCTTGAGTTTAGGCGAAGATGATTTTTTTCGTTCTGTCTTTTTCTTAGGAGATTGGGAAGACTCCATATCTATGGATGCTGAGAATCACAGAGACATAACAACCGATTGTTCACACGAATTAGTATTAGAGAGATTGGATATACAAAGAAAGGAAAAAGGTAACCTACCGCCGAGCTCTTTGTCTTCTTCCGATTGAGTTTCTTTCACATCCTGCTTCAAACTTTTCTTGGACCACATGTTCTCCAGGATAGACTGTTCTTTCAGAGGCGGTGGGACACCCTTGATGTGACTAAACAAGGTCGACTGCTTCATGTCTCCTTTTGACTTTGCCTTCGAGTTGAACGAAGAGTGCGCCATCGAGCTAGGGATCGAAACGGACAAAGAACGATAGATTGAAGTACGATTGGATCTGAGTGTGCAATGAATGATTCTATTGAGAGAACTATGCATGCACCAGCTGTATATTGGCTCTGATCGATGAGAAGCAGATCAAGTAGGAAAGGACCGGATGGGGATAGAAGAGTGCGTGTGTGTGTATAGAGGATTCAGATCAAGTTGGCTGATCGGAATAAGCACGCGTAATGTAATGTTGTCACGCGTCACGAGCGCGTCATACTTGCACGCGTCAAGCGCGTTCTACAACGCGTCTCGGATGGACCAGTACACCTCCTTCCTCAACAATCTCAACGATCATGGGGATGGGATCGGATGATGTTATAGAGTCGAGCAAAACTGGCCAGAAAGCATTCTTATCTTCACTGTGGCTTCTAGACACAAGCTATAATGATGAACTCTGGCAATATTGATTCGGTCGTTCGTTTATCTTGAACTTTGTTCCCATCAGAAGCCAGCGAATCTGCCAAGAAGATTCGGAACTCAACAACCTTTTCTTCTTTTCTTTCACTCGAAGGTTAACATTCTTGAACACCACTAACGATATTTGATCTTGTTTCCGAACATATAGGCATTTGCCGTGGGCGTCATCTATATTGCATAGATAACTCCCTCCTTCTTCCTCTTAGAATTTACGCCTGCTCGATTGTCATTCACAGCTTTGAAGATATATCTTGTATCTTCCCTCGGGTTTCCTTGAACCATTGCTCATAAGCACGCTTTCCAATCAATCCATGTGTTTCGTCATTAGGGTTCATCTTGCTTCTCATTCTTTCTCAAAGGCTGCTTGACATGCGCCCAATGTACCATTTTCCATTAGTCGCGCTCGCATCTATCTTTTATGTCGTACACTCTTGTAGTATATAAGCGGGGCTAGCCAATGGAAACGGGCACGATAGTCTTGTTCTTGATGATATCGCGCAAAGACAACGGTAGCACACGGTCGTTCTGAGAGCAACAGAAAGGCCAAAAAGAAGCGATGCTGATCTCTCAGTTGTCCGGTCGAGCCAGGCTATCTTTCACTATTAGGTCTCTCTCAATTAGAGTGAGTGTTTGTTTTAATTCGGATATCGTTGATTTGCATGTTGAGTGCCGCATGCCGCAAAAGGAGAAAAAAGAGCGTGTTCTAAGATTTGATCACCATTCTCTTCTTGTATATGTTATCATTTCGTATGAAAGAAGGTATGTTGATATCGAGCTTTGTGCGCAAACACTGTCCTTCCTCTCTCCCTTCATACAGCTAACAGGTTGGCTCGTTTTCATTTGATATCAGACGAGAACAGACCAAGACCAAGGCTGATTAATTTGTTGGTTATCGCCGTCGTGGTTATATCTTACTTCCTTGTCACCTTTGCTTCCTCTGGTCATCGAAGTTTACGCCTGGTACCAATTAGTTCGTCTCTCCGTGCGTTGAACCCCATTTGATCAACTACTGAAATTCTACCTGACTGGCGACTTTCTCGGTCAGGGTTTTTTTTCTTTCTTTCTTCTTTGCCGTCGGTGCTGTTCAGTCTATCTCTGGTTTCACAATTATATCCAGTATTTTCCAACTAAATTATTCCGGCAGATTTGCTTTTAGCAAGCTTTCCTTATTGATTGTGATATCTTATCATCGGGCTCTTTTTTCCTCTTTTCTCTTTTCTCTGTTCTCTTCTCTCTGTTCTCTTCTCCAAAGGTTCTTGACAGATGGAACATATACCCTGTTGTATCAAGTTTCTTCATGCTTTTGTCCATCTATCATCGTATGCTACCTTTTGAGAGAAGAGATTGACTACCCGAAGCGGACGAAAACCTATCGTTTTCCATAACATCATGCGAAAGCAGTCCTGACGGATACAACACTCAGGCTTCCTAGAATCAACAGCCAGACCGAATGGAATTCATACTACCAGAGCGCATCCATCGTGAGGGATACGATTGATGGTGACCATATGAGAATCTATTGACGAAGTGAGGCTTTCAAAAACTAGGGTTAGATAGTGCGAAGGTCTAAATTCAAATATTGTATTTAAGACCCTTAAGGTAGACCCAAGCGGTCTCACACACGAGCATGCTGAGTCTGCTCTTTTCTCCTTTCTCCTTAACGACCCAGCTCTCACCATCAATCCCATCTGTCTTCTCTCCGAGCGATGCCGATCTCTCAGTTGTCCAGTCGAGCACGGCTCTCTCCTACCATTAGGTCTCTGACTGTCAGAGTGAGTTTTTGTTCCTTCTGCGTGTCATCCAAATCGCGTGTTGGGTGATGCAAAAAGAGAGAAAAAAGGGAGCGTTCTCTAGCACTGACCATGCCGTTCCATCTTCATCATCCGTCTTCATCTCGCTCATCAATATCATTGTATCTGGTTCTTCGTATGACGATCTGCTCTTACTACTACATGGGATAACGATCAGACCTATGCTGTCTCTCCCCTTTCTGGTACTCCTCCAAAAATTCCTGTGACGGTGATCACTCCCGCGGATCCTGTGATCGTTCAAAAGAGAGTCGTTCCCGTCGCCATCCCTGTCACTACTCTTCCTCCCTCAGGATTGCCTCCTACTCCTCCTGGACGAGGAGGAAAGAAGTCGCATGGATTCAGGAACTTCCTTCTCTGGTCTGGATTCCTTGGGTAGGTCTGGTTGCCTGTCGAGCGCATTCAGTCATCTTTCAGACCTATCTCACGCTGATGTTGCCTGTATGACGTCTTTTTTTTTCTTTCTTTTTTTCCTTTCTTTCTTTTTCTTTTTGAATCTCCTTATTCGTGAATTTATATCATTAGTGCCTCAGCCTACAGTGTTGCAACATACATCGCCCTTCACAACGACGATTTCGAGGAGTTCTACACTCAATATGTTCCCGGAGGATTGAAGCTTGTTGAGTACGCCGAGGAGAAGGGGTGGGACCAGGTTGGAGTCAGTGAAGTCATCGGCGGCGCGAACCGAGCATATGAGTACGATTCGCCTTCCTTTTTCCGTCACCCGATGACACCCAGATATGCTCAAGTCTGATCTCCTCATTGTTTCATCCCTGATAGCTCCTCCAAATCGTTGTACAACCGAGTCACTGGCCAGGTGACCCCCTCAACTCCTATCTCTGAGCAGGCTGCTGATCGAGTGGCTGCTCTTCAAAAGAAGGTCGAATCCAAGTCTGCAGATCTTCGATCGAAGGCCTCCGAAGCGATCTCCTCTCTAACTCACAAGGCATCCTCCACCACTTCGTCCGCTCTCCCGGCCGACTCGGAAAACCCCAAGGCATTGGGTGATGACGCCCGAGCGGTTCACTTTGATGCAGTAGATGACTCCAAGCTTAAGGTGCTAGATGCCAAGGATCGGGCTGTTGACAAGACACAGAGCATCAAGGATGAGGCTATCCGACGAGCAAACGAGATTAAGGAAAAGACCGCTCAGAAGGCTAGCTCGTTGAAGGATAAGGTCGTCGGTGAGGCTCAGCACATCAAGCAGGAGGTCGTCGACAAGTCTGCCCAGGCTCAGAAGGACCTTGCCAGCAGGACTTCTCAAGTGCAGCAGGCCGCTCATCAGAAGGCTACCGAAGCTCGAGATCTTGCTTCCAAGAAGTCAACTGAAGCTCAACAGGCTATCTCCCAAAAGACAACCGAGGCACAACAGGCTGTTGCCCAGAAGACGGCCGAGACTCAGACTAAGGCTGCTGAGATTCAGAACCAGGCGGGCAAGCTTCAGGACGAGGCTTCAGCAAAGACTCAGCAGTTGAGCGACAAGGCGCTTGAGTTTGTTGAGCAGCTCAAGGCAAAGGTCGAGGAAAAGTTCGACGCCGTCGTTGAGGAGGGTGGAAAGGCTAAGGAGGCTATTGTCGAGGGCGCTCACCAGGCCTCGGATCAGCTCGACAAGATTGACTTGAAGGGAGAGACCTTGAAGAAGATCGAGCAGCTCAAGGCACAGGGAGGAGTTGTGGCCCACAAGGCTAAGGACGTGGTGGACGTTGTAAGTGAGCAGGCCTCTCACCTGGTTGGAGAGTCAAAGGAGGCTATCGGACAGGCGGAGAAAAAGGTCGAGACCAAGACCGGACAGTGGAGTGAGGGGGTTGAGAATCTCGTTCACCAGGCTGAGGATGCGCTCAGAGGCGTAAAGACGGAAGTCGAGAACAAGGTCGCCGAGAAGGACATTATCGACGGAAAGCTTCCTTGGGTCGGAGCCTTACCTATCGGTTTCGAAGCTCCTCCAGGGTACTACATTCCCAAAGCGGTCAAGGCTGCGTCCCCCAAGGCTCCGTCCTCATCCACCGTGGTCGGCAAGCCCGCCGTGGGCGAGATTCTTCCTTTGATCGCTCCTTCCGTCCGCGAGTTTGCTTCTTCCGAGCCGATCATCGCCCAACTGGCGACCACAATCGACTCTTTGGCTTCCTACTTGTCTTCCATCCCTTCAGCCGTCCCGTCCGCCAAGAACTTGATCTCGACTGCCCAGATGGATCTTGAGGCCCTCGGAGGACGACTTGCCTCAGTTAAGGAGGAGGAGAGAAAGAAGTTGGAGACTCAGCTAGAGGCTAGGAGGGCAGAGTTCGAGCGAGAGTTGAAGGAGAAGACTGTCAAGCTCGAGGAGGAGTTGGAGAAGAGGGAAGAAGGCTGGAAGAGTGTGGTTGAGGACGAGAGGGCCAAGATGGTGGGTGTGTTCAGAGAGAGGTTGGAGAACGAGTTGGAGGTTCAGAGCGAGATCATCAATGCTCGGTTCGTAATCTTCTTGTCTTCTCACACGTGTTGTGGAGCGTTTCTGTCTATTCGAACACTCTTCTGATATATCTGTCTCCTGTTTATGAATCTAGATTGAAGGAGGAGGTGCTCGCTCAGGCTGTAGAGCTTCAGCGATCCCTTATCCGGGATATCAAGACCCAGGTCGAGACTGAGCGAGGTGGTCGATTGGCCAAGCTTGGAGAGCTCGAGACTGGATTGAAGGGTCTCGAGAAGGTCACTTTGGATAACTCTGCCATCTTAGACGAGAACGTCCGAGTCCACACTCTTTGGTCAGCCCTTCGAGCTGTCCAGACCGCCAGCGAGACCTCTCGTCAACCATTCGACACTCAGCTCGCTGCCCTTACCAACTTGACGACCGCTTCTAGAGATCCCTCTGCCGGACCTACCGTCCTTGCCAGTATCCCATCCTCGACTGTCGCTGGTGGAATCGAATCTACTTCTGACTTGACCTACTGGTTCATCCACCGAGTCGCTCCTCGAATTCGATCGGTCGCTTTCGTTCCTGAGGCAGCCGACGCCGGCCTTCTCGCTCATCTGACGAGTTTCGTTCTCTCACCATTGCTCTTCCGAAAGTCGGGTAATGTTGAAGGAACCGATGTCGGTGCTGTGTTGGCCAGGGCTGAGGATCGATTGGCTAGAAACGATTTGGACGGCGCGGCCAGAGAGGTTAACAGTCTGAAGGGATGGCCGGCTACGTTGGCTCAGGATTGGCTCAGGGAGGCTAGGAAGCGATTGGAGGTTGAGCAGGCTTTGGAGGTTATCGCTACTGAGGCCAAAGTCGCTTCGCTTATTGTCGTCAACTGAGGGATCTTTTGTTTACTCTTCTTTATAACCGATCTTTTGCCCCCTCCCCCCCCCGTTTTTTTTTCTTAATTGCTTGTGTTGCTTTGCATCCCACTCTTTCTTTTATTTCATCATATATCAATGTATCTTTTCGCCTTATTGTCTTCTAGAGCGAGATAGTCAGATGATCTCAGAGGGGGTTTCAACGTTTCATCTGCTCAAATCATTCTGATTCATTCTTTGTTCTAACTTTAACCTTGGAACCATCTATTCGACATCCTGTTCTCCAGAGTAAGCAGGCAAAATTCCAGTAGCCTTCGACCAATCGATCTGACCTTTAACGAGCTGAGAGATGACAGAGATGACCTCGTCAATCGATCCAATAAGTTGCTCGGTTGTATCTCGTTCTCGAAGAGTGATCGTTCCGTTCTTGACGGCTATTTTGTTTCAAGGAAAGAGTGGACAAGGTGATTTATTTATTCATTTAAGAATCAATCGTCAGTTCGAGGGGGGAAAAAAAAAGGGAAGACAATAGCGCAGATATATGGTATGAGTGAGAATAGGAGATGACGAACAAGCGAAATCGACGGTAGCTCCGAAGGGTGTACCAAGCTCATCGTTCCTAGAGTATCGCTTTCCAATGGAAGCACCAGAATCATCGACCCTGCATGCGACACCAGCCTTCCTCATCTTGAGAGCTATCTCGAATGGAACATCACGATAGAAGAAGCAAGAAAGGAATTGGCGTTCAGTATTCGAAAAATGACAGATAAGATGTTTCATATAATGAGGAAGGGATCCTACACAGCTCGTGCGCGACTCGAGAAAGCTCAGGGTTGTTGGAAATTGGGACGATCAAACACTTGAAAGGAGCAACGGCCGTAGGCAGCGAAAGAACCTGTAGATATCACAAACCGTGTCCCAGAAGAAAGAAAGAAAGAAAGAAAGAAAGAAAGAAAGAAAGAAAGTCAAGTTAGAATCTGTCATCACTCAAAAAAAGAAAATAGAGACAGAGAGGAAGGGACAAAGGAAAGACAAACCTGTCGAGCAGAGTCGGACTCTCGTCGCCAGAAAGAGTGCTCCAAGACGGAGTAGAGAATTCGACCGATACCGAATGAAGGCTCGATAACATTAGGAGTGAACTCTCGGATGTTTGTCTTGGTTGTCTTGGGCTCGATCTTGACGTAAGCAGCCAGGATCTCGTGAGAAGCCTCTCCAACGGTCACTGAGTGCTTTCTGTAGTTTTCATGAGGAAGAGAAAGAATCCTCAGCCAAACACAACACCGATAGAGTCTGAGACAAGGCAAAACGGAGAAGGAAACACCTACCCATTGCTCTCCAACTCGGTCTTGAGCGCGCTCAACTTTTCCTGATCAAGTCCCTCGACATGAGCCATGACAACACCGGCTTCCTTCTTAAAAGCCATTCCAACCGTCTTCTTGTCCCAGGTACAAGCCAACTTTGTCTCGATCACCGGCTCGGGCAACAAGACCTGTACGCTCAATCGCTGCTTGGTCTTCTCGGCGTGAACGGAGAGATCATAAGCAGATCGATCAGCACAACCGACACACTCGATCCAGCCATAGGAAGATTGGATCTCGGCGTCCCAACAGTCAGCAGCGTAGTGGGCCATCTCGTTATCCATGTGTTGTCGGAATCGGAGTCGTCTGGGGTCAATTCCGATTGAGACAAGGAAAAGGTGAATTCGACCGATAAAGTATCCGAGGGTCTCGTTATCGATGATTTGCTATCGGGGCATGCGTTGATGAGCATAGGTAAGCTAGGCCTGACCATAAGAGACAAGTGGGCTATCGAGCTTTGCGCGTACCTTATCGACAGCATCACCAACGGTCATCTCGACCAACTCGGTCCTTCCCTCGAGCTGGACGTCCTTGGGCAACAGAGACAACTTGAGGTCCTTGACCTCACCGAACCTGGCATGTCTCTTGTCCAAAGGGTCAACAAAGTGCTCAATCTCGGCCATGGTGAACTCTCGAACTCGGAGAAGACCTTGTCTGGGTGAGATCTCATTTCGGAAAGATCGACCGATTTGGGCCGAAGCAAAGGGAACCTTGCCGTTGTTGAACTCGAGGAGTCGGGAGAAGTTCACAAAGTGACCCTGAGCGGTCTCGGGTCGGAGGTATCTGTTTGTCAGGGAAGCGTAGCAACAATAGCAGAACACATCAATATGGTTTCGGGTGATACGAAGAAAGGCAGACTGACCCTTTAAGGTAACCAGTGGGACCGATGCTGTTGCTGAACATCAAGTTGAATTCTTCAGGCTCGGAAACCTCGTTCTTGGTCTCAGGGTTGACGATCTTGAACTTTCGAATAAGCTCTCCAAGCTCGGCACCGGAGTAGTTGTCGATCTGATGTCCCAAAGATTCATATCGATCGTCACAGTGAGTAGACGAGATGGATCAAGCTATGGAGATCGAGAGGATCAGTCGTTCGTACCTGTGCGAGAACGTACTCGGTCTCCTTGACCTCCTCGTCAGACAACTTGATAGCGGTCGAGGCGACCTTCTTCTTCTTCTTCTTCTTGTCGTCCTCGACGGCAACAGGAGCTTCGGTGATACCCCGGGCCTCCTTGTCACCCTTGAGTCTGATTAGTGGTTGTTCGAAAGAGCGGAGTGAAGCAGGATGTTGTAGATTAATCAACGAGCTTCAACATAAATCTCGTTTACTCGTTCTCCCAAAAACCTTTGACCGAAGGGAAGGTGTCAAGTAAGATAACCGAGGTGAGGACGACAGCACTAACCTAGCCTCCAAAACAGCCTCGACCAAGTGATCGGCTCTGAAGATCTCTCCGGTCTTGACATCCTTGCACATCCAATCCGAGAATTTGGCGACGTGACCGGAGGTGACGAGTACATCCGAGAGAGTCATGATGGTGGTATCAAGCTCAAGCATATCCTCCTCGACGATGAAATGCTGTCTCCAAGCGTGAAGGATGTTGGCCTGGAGGGAAGATCCAGGAGGTCCGTAGTCATACAGACCGGCGACACCACCGTAGATCTCGAAAGCGGGAGTGTAGAAGAATCGTTTGGCCATCAGTTGTTCGAACTGAGGCTTGTCGAACGTAGCCGCTCGGGATTCCATAACAGACATGACTGGTGAGATTGAAAGCTGGCGCTTGAAAAGAGGAACAGAGGTTGTTTGCAATAGTGATGTACGTCTAAATGAACGGGAGAGCTGTTGCATGCACTCTGGAAAGAGTCAAGAAGCAGATGGATGATGGATGATGGATGGTCGAGGATTCCAAAAAGAAAAGAAGAAAAAAAAGAAGGATAGGCGGTTGAACGTCCACTTCGGTGGTTACGGCGCCGAGTGTAACCTAAGATTCATTCGTCCTATAGTTTGATGGGTACGTATGGATCATGTACGAGCGCATCTAGAAAAGACACTAGATAGACAAGGACAAGGACAAGGACAAGGACAGGGACAAGGACAAAGACAAGGACAAAGACAAGGACAAGGAGAGAGCTGAAGAAGAGAGCTCATCACAGTCGGAGAAGAAAGATCATTCCTATCCAATCTGGATCATACACAACACAGAACCTACAACGACGCCATTTTCGAGCTCGAGTGCAACCTCAGCCATCGGTCAGAACAACAAACAGGACATATACAAAACGACAGACAGCAGATACAAGAGGCGACGACAAGTCAGAATAAAGAGGAAGGATAGTCGAGGGAGATACAGAGAGAGATACAGAGGGGTTTTAGGGCTCAGGGCTGGAATATTATGGAAACGGCCGCTCTCTCTTAGAGCCGGCTGAGGAGTCAAGCTGACTGCTCGCCCTTAAAGTCATAACCAGCCTCCGTTAGACTCTCCTTGAGAGCCTTCAGGATCGTATCTACGTCTCCTCGGGAAGAGTCCGTGACGGTGATACCCATGTGCCCGATTCGGAAGTACGTCTCCTTGACCTCCTTGTGAAGACCAGCGGCCATGACGACTCCTTTGGCAAGTAGCTTGGGAAGACTGTAAAAGACAAAGATACCAAGCTTATGTCAGGAATAGAGAATCGCGAGAGAACGATCGGATCGTGACAAATGACACGATGACTCACAGATCCGGCGCCTTTAGACCGGCAGGGAACTTGGCAGCAGTCCTGGAAACAGATGCAAACAAGAATATCATTTAAACGGCAACCATCATATTCCGTATCGGCAAATTGAACGTACATGCCGTTGGCGCTGGCATCCCTACTGAGAGGAATGAAACCGATACCCCACTCTTCAAGAGTGTCCTTAATTTTCTTGCTGGCCGCCTTGTGGGCAGCGAACCGCTCAGGAAGTGAGGGCGAAGCCTTAGTGATCGCGTTCAACGAGGCGTGGAAGGCATAGATGAGCTGAACAGGAGCTAAGAACAGGAGGTGAATCAGGTAGTCTAGATTAGCGATTGGATCGAAAACGACTCTCCTATATGAAGAAGAAGTCTCCACGAACGAGTGGCAAAGTAGGTGGCCGGAGGGTTCTCGTAAGACTTCATGCTGAGCGCAGTAAGGATTGTGATATCATCAGCGACGGTTATAGAAAGATGAGAGGAGAGAAAAGAAAAAGAGAGACTCGTAAGCTCAACGAGCAGATGTTCAACATGGGTACTCACACTGGAAGCCATTTCGCCCAGGAGGCATAGTAGGCCGAGACCTTAGTCTTTCTTGACTTGAACACCTCCAGAGCCTTCTGGGATGCCACACTGACGCTCAAACCTGGAGGGACACCCAATCCTTTTTGAGAGGCTCCAATGACGACATCTATGCCCCAGGCGTCCATCCTAAAGGAGAAGAAAGAAGAAGATTGCCAGAGTTGAGAATTGTCCAGAGATCAATTGCATGCTGCTGAAAAGAAAAAAAAAAAGCAAGAAGGGAGATGGACAGGTGACCTGAACAGACGGCGAGATGAACTCACTGGATCTCCTCACTAGCAACGGAACAGACACCATCGAGAATGACCAACGTATCCGGAGAGACCTCTTTGACTGTCTCTGCAATCATCTTTGCATCAGAAAGTACACCGGTCGAAGCTGAAAGTCGTTCATCAAGTATAACACAGAGATCAGCTTTCGGGCCGGAGAGCCGGTGCGGCGATGAAGATGCAGAGGAAGGAAGAGTGGCTGACTGTCAACATGGGTGAAAGTGAGAAGCTTGAACTTTTTGGAGCGGAGAGCTTTCGCTATGTCTTCCTTGCTATCGATTCGAGTGGAAGAATGGGTTTTAAACATGAGGAACTTCTTGGAAAGGCATGAAGAACGTGCACAACGTACGTGGGTGCCCCTCCGACAGGAGCTCCGATCTGAGTGACCTGAGCACCGTATGCCTCCAGACAATCAGCAAAAGAATCCCCAAAGTAACCACTGAATTAGAACAGAGAAAGGAAGGTATGCGTGAGCAGTGCGATCAAGTTTAAGCATCGATAAGAAAAGAGAGAGAGAGAGAGAGAGAAAGTAAAAGAAAAAAAAAAGAAAGAAGGACAAATCGGTCTGTATATAGAAGAGTCATATGGCATACCTGTTGAGTACCAAGACGTCCTCTCCTTGCTCGACCAAATTGGCAGCGACAAGATCCCAACCGAGCGTTCCACTTCCGGCGATGAGGAAAGGCTGGGCATCCTTAGTGAACACGACCTCTCTGGTCATCCGAATGCAGTCTCCGAACACGGGAGCGAAAGCCGGAGAGACATGACTCATGCTTGGATGAGCGTTAGCGAGGAGAACATCATCAGAGACCTCGATAGGTCCGGGAATGACGAGAAGCTTGTGCTCCTCTTGCTTGAAAGAAGAAGTAGACATCGAATAGAGTGATAGGGTGCTTCAAGGTGAGATGAAAGGTGAGCTCGATGTATGCTAACTGGACTGTTTGATGGTCGGATGGTGAAAGTAAGGAATGAATTCGGAGGCGATGCACAATGTAAACATATCGTCGAGCATACCAGCAACACCGTCTTAACCATCATCCGTTTATGTCTTCTCTGCTCGATCCGTACGTCCTATTGCTTAGGAGAACTGGCTGAGAGATAGGCCGTGCGCTAATCTGGGTGCTTGTCTTTCTCTCAGATCACTACCCAGTCTGGTCATACGTCCATCGTCATCGGGAGGATCGACCGTGGATGTCGTTGACGCTCAAGGTCGAAAAATCTACTTGTACGGACGAGCATCTCTTCAGCACACACCCTATCAAGCTACTCTCGAGGATGCTCACTTTGGAGCAACAGTGTCATCTATATCCTCTACATCTGACGCTCAGTCGAAAATGAAAAGCGTTCAGCTTTTCAACCCAGATGTCGAGCTTGAGCTGAGGTCGGTCGGAAGGATGAGTTATACTTGGCAGTTTACATGGGAGGGGTATGTGTCCATCATCTTTGTCTGTTTGTCAACAAACAAGCTCATACACAGGCCACGCCTTTCTGTTACATGGGGTTTCTCTCTTAGCGAATTATACCAATGGAAACAACCTAGATTGTCTTCCAAAGAGTTCACATGCTTCTGTGTGAGGAAGCCAGATCCAGATGTCGATATCTCCAGGTCGGTTCGGTCACTCTTTCTGTTGTCCCACCTTGCGACTGAGGGCTTTCATTCGGGCTGCTATTTTCTAGGGCTCGATTAGGAGATAGTAAATCTCCAACAATCATCACCTTTCAACAATACAACATCGACAGGTTCTCTATCAAGGATCATAAAGGTCTAGAGATCCTTCTCTTGACGACCTTTCTTTCGTTTCTCGATGCCTCTCAGGAAAGAGAGGACCGCCCTACCTTGGTATCTCCTCCTGCAGACATCTCTACGACGCCTCATCTTGATCCTCCTGCGGTGCCACCCAAACCAGAAAACCTAAGGGAAGAGATTGGATTTGGGGACTTTGAAGAACCTGTATGTTTGCTTCCTTCTGCGCGCGCGGCACTCTTCTCACAAAGATGGCTCTCGTGTACTCATTCCTCCTTACTCTATGATTTTGGTTAATTCGAACATCTCCATGGGTATACATATACAACATATAGCCGGATCCGAACGAATTGACAATCACATCGGCCCATTCAATAGAGACATATGCTCAGAAATCGTTCGATCTCCTCCTTGTAAGTCATTTCTTCACAAGACACAACAGCCACTTGATTAATCTGAGCCTCACAATTCGATTGTGCGCGCAACTCCATCAGGACTCGTCAATGCTGTTTGTTGTGCTTCGCGCAAAAACTCCGGAGATGATACCCAAGACCGTTAAGGTTGCAGAAGAAGTCAAAAGGCTGAGGCACAGGGAAGGATGGGAGTCTATGGATGAAGATCAAGAAATCTATCAGTCAGCACCTCTTTCTTTCGAACGTTGACGCGTTTGTCATAATGTGTTGCATCTGATCAAGAAATCCTGCCCGGTATGCGTCGTTTGATGTAGATATGTAGTAGAAGACAGAGAAGATCCAGCAGGATCTAAAAATATAGAAACCAAGCCTACTGTCGGTTCCATCCGTCGCCCGCCCAAAGTGATCGATTTAAACGATCCTGTTCCTGCTACGAATCGTCCATCCCTTTCTACATCGTCAGTACGACTCTGTTGCGCTCCCTTCTGATATCTCCTTTTGAATCCTTCCCATTGTTGTCTAACTTTCTTGTCTTCCCTTTTTCGCTCTTTATGTTTCAGAAAACTGCACCAACCATGGGATAAGACACCCCCAAATACAATCTCCATATTCTTGTCGAAAATCGTCCTTCCAGATCTTCAGCCACAAGTCAAGAAATCGAACCCATCGAAATTTATATCAAAATCCAACGGTTCTCTCAACCTGTCTTCATCACATTCTCCCTCACCTCCGTTACCATCACCGCAGATCTCCTCATCACCATCAGTGAAAACAGAAGAAGAACCCAAACAGGCAACAGAAAGTAGGATGGGCAAACTCATGGATGGGTTCGGCAAACTCGGTTTCGGAAACGGGACAAACAAGACTTCTTAGGCTATCTATCGTTCGACCCTTTTCACGAGACAACCAAATCACTGTCTTGTTGCCATTTTTCTTCCTCTCGCGAACACAAATACGAATGCGCTCAGAAATGTTTTGTCATGCTAATTAAAATTCACTCATAAGAGAGAACCGAAGAACAAGAAGGAGAAGAAGGAAAGTCGAATACATAAGGAAAGTAACTTAGCGAAAAAGGCAAAGAAAGTAGCACGAAGCAAGGAGCAGAGAAAAACTAAAACGAATAAAATAAGTTGTGCGCGCAAGAAAAACGTCTCATGTCAAATTTACACCTGACTTGGTGGTTTGACAGAAGGAGGCCTTTGAACCGGGATATTCGGTGGCAAAGGTGATATGTTTCCTCCCTATTATACAACAACACAGAACGAAACTGGGCGATCAGTCTGCCGACCCTTCGAACATCTTAGAGGGAAAAATCATATGGACAAGATGCGTACCTGTTGCTGCTGCTGCTGCTGTTGTTGATGTTGTTGTTGCTGCTGTTGATGTTGCTGTTGTTGCTGCTGTTTTTGTTGTTGTTGTAATTGTTGCTGCTGCTGACGCAATCGAAGAGCAGTTTGAATATGCAAAGGAGTGACAGTATGATTCTGAATATTCTCCAAGACACAAACTCATGTTAGATCAAACAGATTGAAGACAGTATACTTATCTCAAAAGACAAGCGTTGACTCACGTTTATTTCTGTGATGTAGGTAAAGATATACCAGAGTATCGAAGAGAAAAAGTCAGCCACAACATATAATTTCTTCCCGCAAAAGAACATATGGATACAATATGATCACTAACGAAGGTTGGTCGTGATGTGCGAAAGCAACTCTAATGGCACACTGTTAACCAAAGCAGCTGCTATCGCTTGCGGACTCTGTGCGCTACTCGGTACGTTCTGCAGAGCTGGTACAGCACCCACAGGTCCGTTGCTTGTCCTCCTCACGTTTTGAGAACCACCCTGTTGATTTGCAACCACTCCGCCACCAACCAAGCTCTTATCCCCAGGACCGGCGCCCGATTGACCCGATTGAGGTGGAAGAGGCGAAGGCGTTCTTGCTCCAACCTGACCCGGGTTGGAGTTCACACCTCCATTGGAAGCAGCGGCCGAAACAGCGGCAGCTCTCAAACCTGCTTGTCTCTGCAACTCTGAAGCTGTTCGGTGGGCTTGTAAGAGTTGGAGTTGAGCCAATTGTGATGGACTCAATCGTTGACCAGGAGGAAGTCCAGGAATCGCTGGACGCTGTTGCTGCTGCTGCTGCTGCTGCTGCTGCTGTTGTTGTTGCTGATGCTGCTGGGGAAGCTGTTGCTGCTGTTGAAGGGACATCTGAGGAGACGACGTGCTAGAGGCGGGCGAGTTCACAGACAGATTTGAGTTTGGCCGTTGTATTTGCTGCGGGCCAGGAGGGTGATGCGCTGGACCAGACGTCTGTTGACCTTGTGGTCCACCGTTTATTCCATTTAGAGGAACCGGTCGAGGAGGACCAGCCTAAGACGCCCATTATAAAGCGTAAGAATTTGAGGGAAGAACGGTCACGTCTATGTCAAAGAGAAAGAGAAACAATGAGAACGAACCGGTGCAGTTTGACCAGCTGTTGCTCCTCGAGCCTGCATCTGACGGTAATATTCTGCTTGACGATGTTGTTGTTGAAGGATAGTAGCGTCATGGAACTGCTTATCCCGTTCATATTTATGCTGACTCAAATCAAGAGGTGTCGGAGCCGGACGGTTGCTCAGGTATTGGTTGTGCGATTCATGAGCCGTCAACACCCGACGAGGTTCTTTCTCTGAAGTTCGGAACAGAGCGATGTAGAATCAGCAACAAAAGAAACAAGGACGGCTGAAAGGAATAGAGAAGACTAACGAGGTGCTTTCCGGTTTGATAAATCCCTCCTCTTCGCAGTCTTTCTCATAGCTTCGTAGAGTTTCGCATGCCTTAGCTTCTTCTTCGAGCCCTCGAACTTGGGATCTAAGATTGAAGGCATGTTCTTCCCTTGCTTCTTTGTTCCACCAGGTGAAACAGGCCCATCCGCACCAGCCGTTCCGACGCCTGATATACCGTTTCCATTTCCGTTTATACTCATGTTTGCGCTCGGACCAGCTCCGGAAGGCAGACTGCCCATAACAACACCGGCGGCTCCTTCTGGATCGGTAGACGGATCAGGTGTAATAGCCTCCTTCTTCTCCGGCTCCTTTTCCGGATTGGGATTCCATTTCTTATTCCATCGTTGAAAACAATCCCATGGGGAGCGTCTATCGATCTGAAGTGTCCGACGAACAGTATTGAAAGAATCGGAAATGAGTTGCCAGTTGAAAGGGAACTGATGACACAGCCGCTGAAGAACGACATCGTCGTCGTTCTGCCAGATTGTAGACGCAAGTCGAGTTTCGTAGTTTCGAGGTTGGGATGGTTTAATAAGGATGGGTAGGTGAACAGACTCTCTAGCCTTCTTTCCAGCAAACAGCACTAAGAGCAGAGAGAGAACAAAGAAATGAGTACAACTAGGAGCATGTTCGGAGAGACCAGGAGTATCCTATAAAGGAGGGGCTTACTTGTCCCGCTCGAGTAAACATCACCCCTCATCTCGCCCAAGTCTCTGATGTCTTCCGATCCCCAAAGATCATTTACATCCGCCCACCCGTCTGAATTTATCCTCGTCGCCGGTTCGAGTGTGCTCACCAATACTGGTCTTATATCTAACAACCTACTCGTGTGAGCTAGCTTTCCCCCAGATGTCGTCGCATCATCTATTCGTCTATCCAACTTTCCAGCCATGATTGCATTCTCGTTCAACGGTACCGGGAGTGCGTACGGTGCGACCTCACCGAATAGATCGCTCAATAAAGCAAGAGCGTACTCGTTGGAATCTTCGCCGAATGTCGCCGGATCGAGGAGAGACGACATGTCGAGAGTAAGGGAGGAGGGGGTGATGTTCTGTAACGCAGTTCGAGCGGTGGATGAAATCTTACGGAAAGCTTCTTCTGTAACCGGTGGGTTGGGTGGAAGAGAAGGATACGGTCGTATTGTCGATATGGCTGGATCGGAAGCCGCACCAGAAGCAGAGATAGAAGTCGCGGAAAGGACAGGATCAAGAGCTCCGTGACGCAGGCCGGTGGTATCCATCGGCGACTTGCCCAGAATGTCTTCGACAGGTAGTTCTGGTGGGGGGAGCGCTCGTTCCTCCTTGGGGTCGAGGATGTCAAACATTTCGACTTCCTCATCCGGTTCCTCCAACTCACCTTCTCCGTCCGGATCTTGTTCGTTGTCTATATCCATCGAACCTTCGACGACGGGGTGTTCTAGCGAACCAGCCTCTGGCTCTGCTGTCTGCTCTATAGTCTGTTGATCTTCCATTGCTTCCAGCGCAGCCTCAACTTCTTTTCCTTCCTCTGGCTCGATCGAAACCAAGGCTTGTTCCTCGTCTGAAGCACGGACAATCGTATTGTTGGCAGAAGACGAGCTGAGATCGGGCAATCCTTCTGGGAGTGTCCTAGGGTTTGCGTCCACCGGAATTCCTAGTTTATCGTTACTGTTGGCTCCATCTTCGTCGTTGTCCTCATCCTCGTTCAGCTCGCTACGGTGTTTCGACACGCCCTCTGCAAACCCTTCTTGAGGTTCAGCCTCATCTTCGAGGTCCATCGGTTGGAAGTCGACATGATCGCCGTTCGAACGTTTTGGTTGGCCTACAGGGACACATAACGATGCTTTGTTCGACGAGAGATGCCATTCAAGTACCCATTGGGCCATCTCATAGGCTAGCGCTACCTTCCACCGCCGTTCTTCTTTGAAATCAGTTTGAAGCCATTTCTGATAATTGTTTTGATCATAGATGTGACTCAAAGTCAGGACGAATTGACAAAACACGACAAACAAAGGTTTCGATGACCAGACAAACCATTTCTTCGAGCATCCAATCCCAATGGCTTTTCGTCATCGGGGGCCCCTTTTGTTTCTTTGGTTGTCGGAAAGACCATCTGCCTTCCGCTTTTAGAGTTTCGACTCGTTGCATTGCTCGGTTGAACCTGAGTTCGTTGAACGCGGTCTACGTGTGCGTATGATTGTATTAGTATGTCTAGCTAGGCAAACAAGGAAGACAGAAACGTATAAACACAACAGAGAAGGATCATACCTCCCAATCGGCGCTTCCTAGACATTTCCTCGCTCCCCTTACCAGTCCGCTTAAAGGATTCGCGTTCACCGTCGCTTGCCACTTGAATAGATCCGGCGGTTGGATCGATCCTGTCGTTCCACTCCCCATCCCTCCAGGATTGCTCGCCGTTGAGGTACTCCCGTTTGTCCCTCTTCTTCTCATTTTGCTCACTGACTTTCTCGCCGTATCCGCTGGTAAGACCGGAAGTGGATACAAAGATCTAGCGAATGTCGAGGACAGCGGTAAGGGAACTGCCGAAGGGGTATCTGGTTCGAGCGGAGGAGAGAATGGAGGGAGCTCATCAGGATTTGTGTTTGTGAATGACGGAGAGAGTGGAGGCGTGGGTGGACAAGGATGGATGGCCGATAGAGGAAGGACGAATATGGAGGGTGATTCAATCGTTGGCCTTGTAAGTAAGGATTGACGGCCGGAAGGGAAGGATGAAGCAGGTAATTGAACGGATTTCGTGGGCGTAGCCGATGTAGGAAGACCGAGGGCTGGTCCGGAAGGAGTATCTGTTGGAGTGGCAGTAGAAGTGTTGGACGCAGATATAGGCGGTATTGAAGACGAATCAGCCTGGATACCTTCTTGATCTCTGAACTTTTGCAAGGCAGGAGAGTCGGAAGACAATGTGGGGGTTCCGCCGTTAGTCGAAAGAGGAGGAGAAGGCGGAGAAGTAGTTTGGGGAGAGGATAGCTCGAACGAGGCGATCGATCGACCTTTCTCGATATCAAACTTTGATGCGAACTTGGTCCACCGATCGATATCAGAGATATTCACGTTGTCATCAGCGTCGGTGTTGGCATCGGAGCCGTTGTATGCTTGGATAAGTTGGAAAAGTTCTCTGAGCAGGTCTGATCTGTTTTGAAGGAGGTTTCTGTGATTGTACACCAGGACGCGTGTTCGTTTTTTTTGTGACCGCCATCCGAGATACAAGAGCCCAAATGAAGGTCAGAGTTCGTGTTGTACGGGTAACCGAGTAGCAAGAAACAAAGGAGAGAGCAACAAGAGAAACGAAGAAAAGAGAAGAAGAGTGAGGCTAGGATCAACAGACATACGTTCGATCGGTGTTCTTGTACTCTACGAGCAACCTAGTGAGTTCCTCTTTGGGTAAACTCTCGATTCCCTCGTTTGTGTCTGCTTCAACGACGTTCATCCGGCCAGGAATGGTACTGCCTTTTAAGTCTGCTCTGCTATGATGGCTCTTGTCTCAGATGACGAACTGTGAAAGAGAGAGAAAGGAAAGAATGTAAGGTGTACAAGATGGTTGGTAGGTTGGTAGTTAGAAGTTGAACGTTCAGTTTGTTTCGACTTTTTTTCCAACTTCTTCTTGTCTTCAACTCTTCGGTCTGTTCTCACCGGCTCTCTTTTCTTTCTTCAGAATCATTCTCAGGCTGACACTGATCACTTGTGGACCATAATGGGTGATACTGTGACTCAGCGAATCGTTCTTATATAGGAACGCACGAAAAATTCAGATGCAGAGGCGAGATTTCATTACGGTCATCATGTTATACAACCCCATCCTCTCTACTTGCCTCCTTCGGGGTACTCTATCTTTGAGACACAAGAACACGGCTTGTTCAACCTTTGAGCCGACAGATTGATACATGCAACCATCCTCAACGAAGCAAGATCGTCAGACCCATCACCACACAAGCTAGCGACACGTAGGGTGACAGTCTCTCTCCTGTCGAACATAGGCGCGATTTAAATTCCCACAGACATCAATCGGATCAGTATACAAGTACACCCAGACTTGTATTTGTTTGTTGAGGATCTCACCTATACGAGAGCACTTCCAGAACAGGCCAGAGAATCTATAATGGGTTGATTCAAGTAAAATCGCTACTCAGCTCATGTCTGATCACGTACGGAAGTTTTCGAGCCAAATAGCCCATCTGATTATGAAACCACCAGCCTGTTTTTGGTCGACAACGTGTGCTACAAAGTGATCGTCTATTGGATACAGCCTTCATCCAAATTAGATTAACACTTACCCTTCCTTGTTTCGGTCGACGAGTCCGGGAGCGGTAGCCCTGGCATATGTGCATGTGCAGATAAACAGGACCACACAGAGCAGTAACGATTGGAAGTTGAACAACGCGGTCTATATTGTGTGTTCCGAATTCAGTATCATATATTCAGTAGAAGCATATACGTTGCGACTGATGAAGTTAACAGAGATCATACCATGATAGAAACTCAATATCCAAGTGAAAGTTGAAGCCGATGAGAAGGTGTATGCTGCTGTATAGCGGGAACAAAGATATCAAGATGAGCGAGACCGATTCGAACTGCTCTTCTCCTCCTGCACTTCAGGTCAATTCCTCTCCTTTCCTTCCTCCCAATCTGAACTGTCACGTACAATGATCGTTGTTTGCTAGATGGATGTTGCTGATGGGGATAGAAGCCAGCCAGCTAGCTTGCCTATGAGCCAGAGCCAGCGCAAGGCAGCATGCACAGCCTTGTCTTCACCTGTTGCCCAATAGACGCCACATGGAATTTGAGAATGGCAACTCTATAGAACCCATATAGCTTAGCTTGCCTGCTTGCCTTCACTCGACTCTATCTAGCTCACATAAGCACACATAAACACACACACAAGCACACGCACCCACTCAGAAAATGGAAGGGAAAAGAAAAAAACTAGAGGGTTACGAGTTCTTTAGGTCTATCGGTTCGCCTAGGCATGTCCTCGCACCCATGGTGGATGCCTCCGAACTTCCCTGGCGAATCCTCTCCAGAGCTCCAGTTGACGATATGGACCGAGATAGTCTGAAAGGTTCTCTCTCAGAGGGCGATGAGAAGGTGGCAGAAGCTGGGAATAAGAAAGGAAGAGTCATCGAACAAGCCGCTACACTCGCTTATACGCCCATGATTCACGCCAGGTTGTTTTCTGGGACAAAATATGAAGACAATGTCCACGGTCGAGGGATGTTCGACCTGCCGTGTGGTTTGTAAAGGTTGCTGCCTCTACAGTTTAACACCATCAGACACTGACTGTGGATCTGGGTTTTGTCTTGTTCCATTCGTATATCAGGCGAGGAAGGATCGGAAGAACTCTTCCCAGATTGGGGTGTATCCGATCGACCAGTATTCGCCCAGATGTGCGCCAACGATCCTGACGAGTTCTTGGCTGCCGCCAAAAAGATCCAGCATAGAGTGGACGCCATCGATCTCAACCTAGGTTGTCCCCAAGGAATCGCTCGAAAAGGACAATACGGCGCATTCTTGATGGAACAACCCGACCTGATCTATTCGCTCATTAACAAGCTTCACAATGAGCTAGATATTCCAGTTACGGCCAAGTTTCGATGTTTCCCAGAAGTCGAAAAGACAGTGGAGTATGCGCGAATGTTGGAAAGAGCAGGAGCCCAGATATTGACGATCCACGGAAGAACGAGAGAGATGAAAGGACAGTATACTGTAAGTTCGGCATGCGCTCTTCTCTTCGTCCTTCTCGGCTAACCGGCTCTTGTCTTTCCTACTAGGGTCTAGCCGATTGGAAACAGATTAAGGCAGTCAAAGAAGCAGTCAGCGTGCCAGTCTTTGCCAACGGGAATATCCTTTACTATGAAGACGTGCAACGGTGCATCGATTTCACTGGTGTCGACGGTGTCATGTCCGCCGAGGTTCGTTTTGTAAAGCTTTTCTCGAAAGTTCGCACAAGTCTTGACGGTTGAAATGTCCCGAATGTCTCTCATGCGAATACAGGGTAACCTGTATAACCCAGCGATCTTTCTTGCTCCATCATCCTCTAACTCTTCAACTCCTCATGAACATGTTCCAATCACCCAACTAGCCGATCGATACATCCGAATTTGTCAGTCACTCTCCACAAAGACCTCAACATCAGCAGTCAAATCCCACTTGTTCAAGATCCTGCGACCAGCATTGGACGTCCCTTCCAATAGAGACTTCAGAGATCGACTAGGCAGAGGTGTACCTATCGACAAGGTTGATGGCGAAGAAGGAAGGGAATGGCTGTCACTTTGGAGGACATTCGTCCGTGATTTTGAGGAACGACTTTTAGATCAGGCTTGGGAGGCTGTAGGAGAGAAGAGACAGGAGAGTTTCCCTGAAACGAACTCGGCTTTCCCAGTAGATCCTCAGACAATGATTAGGGTGGTCCCTCACTGGTTGTCACAACCCCAAGCGCGAGCCATCAACCTGCCTAACTCTAACAGTACCAGCACCACCGCGTCTTCATCTAATGCCTCAACCTCTCTTCATCCAGCTTCCCACCCACTCATGACGACCTCTACATTCGATGCCGTCGCTTCCCTCCATTCCACCACTTTATCCTCGGCTCTGACAGCCTCTGGCTCAAACACGCCTATCACATGCACTTTCCTACTCCCTCCCACATCCAAACGTCCATCCCCACATAAGTGCACAAACATGGCATCATCTTCTTGTCCTCATCGATCATGTATAACTCATTGTCGTTTAACGTCCTTCAATGAACTCGTCGCACAGGGTCTTACACCGACGAACGTCAGTCAGGATGGAGGTTACGGCGCGGGTGAACATGTGGGTTTAGGTTGTGAGTTTCATGAGGAGAAAGTCAGGGCAAAGGAAATACTGAAGAGAGAGAAAAAGGAAGAGAGAGAGAGAAGGAGGTTGGAAAACATCAAGGCTCATAACACCAGCTCAAAGAGTCATAAACAGAACAAGGAACCAAACGGAAACGTCAACAGGAATGGGAATGGAGATAGGAGTGGGCATGGGAGCGCGAAGAAGAAGGGAAACGGGAAGAGAGAATTGGATGAACCGACAGAACCCCAAGGTCAAGGTAATCCGATCTTAGGCTCAGCCCAATTTTCTATAGACAGTCATGCTGCAAGGAAGAAGCAACATCTCGACGTACATGAACCCAACATAGAGGAGGAATCGATCAACAGCGAACCGCCAATTGTTTCGACTCTTATTCCTTCTTTGGGTTCTATCGTAGACTAGGCTTGGGGTTCCTTCTCAAGTTCAGGGTTGCTTCAATTGCTTGTTCAAGTGACCGGCTGTTGAAAGTGTATATGCATGTGAAATGTTTAGAGACGTTCACTCCATCCGGTCCGTGGTGATGTATCAGTCCGCGAGACAGAGAAGATATTCATCGTGAAAACATACAAGTCAAGGGAGAACTTGAAGAAATCAATGCTGTAGACATGGAAAGGAGACAGAGCAGACACGCGAAAGGAAGGGGAGAACGATGGTCTTATTCTAATTGCTACACGGAAAAATCGAGAAAGATAGAGATAATGAAAACCTGTATGAACAATCGTCAGAGGCCAAGATAAGAAAGAAGGATGTACGAAGGTCAAGATCCAAGGAGAAGAAAAAAACGTCCCGCGCGATAAGATGATAAATCAAAGTCTCAGATTCTTAGTTGCCACATCCAAAGGGTCTACTCCACCAGCAGCAGAACCTGGTGTATCAAGATCTATATCTAGACCTTTCCTAGCTGAGGCCTGTCTTCCGAAAAAGACGTCAGGGTTGACACATGCAGAGACTGCTCGTCTCATAGCCACACTGCGACAGAAAGGAGGAAAAGGTAAGGTAAATAATTTGAGATCGCCTTTAATAGCACGAGGGCAATTATGTAGGGAAGACGCGAAACGAACCTCAGGAACGATAGCCCAACCTGGAAACTTGCGCTGCACAATAGAAAGATGACCCTCAAAGAGTAAATAGTTTATTCGCACGTCTGTCTCTCAGCTCGAACAGACAAGAACTTACTTTGTCCAACCGAAGCCCTCTCGGGCAACAAATTTGAAGTCAACACCCTGGTTTCCGTACTCGGCATCAACCATGTGCGACAACTTGACAGCATCGAACTAAACATAACGCAACAAGAATATCAGCCAAAGTTCGCTCTACAGCGAATCACTACCGCAACACACCGCTCACCTTTTCGGGAACAACTCCGTTGACTAAAGGTTAGAGCCGCATGTGTTTCAAAAATTAACACAAGATCCGAACTCGAACAAGCTAGCCGAAGAAGTGTTCGACTTACAATCAACAAACGCGACAGTCATCATGTAAATCCATCGATAAGCTAGCCGACTAGCCTCCTCGATGAACCCATACCGCTCGAGCCCAACCCAAGCCATGATTTGATGTGGGGGCCAAGCATAAGGGAAATCTAATCAAAGCATACATCGCCCAAGAACGATAAGCACAGTCACAAAGAGGAAAGAAGCAAAGGGGAGATAGGAAGAGATGCATGTAAGATGGAGAAAACGTACCCCACTGTCTGTTGGGTCGAGAGAGCGAAATCTTTCCACGAGACTCTTCCGTACCAGGTACTAGACCTCCGATCACCTCGAACTTGGAGAGTGAGTGTCGCCTGAAGGAAGAATTCGAATTGAATAAGCATTAGCTCAACAACTTTGTTCATAGCGCAGCTGTGTATGTATCCAAAATTGACTACTTACACAAGCTTCAACGCCTGGTCTTCGCTTGAACAACCCGCCCAGAGCGCCCAGAATGCGGTCACGCTCTCATACCTGCTCTGTCTCTTCTTAGCAGTGTCATAGTCGTAGTATAACTTTTGACCCTCATTCCAAAGGTATTTGTCAATCTGCTGCTTTCTGAATTCAGCACGGGCAAACCACTCGGCCGAGGAATGCTTCTTGCTCGTAGATCGGGCCCAGGTCGATGTCGGTTGAGCATAGGCTTCGGGAGTGATTGGGAAGGGGGAGAGGGGGAAATCTTCCTCCATCTCAAACGAGTCGTCAAATACATCCCGAATGGCAGTAGCAATATCGGTCTCATATCTGGTTTAGCACATATAAACACACGATTAATTGTCTGCTCTCTCAAAAAGTATGGTGGGGGCTGAGAAAAAAAGCCTTACTTGTAGAGGAGAGCATTGAGATCAATGGTCGCCAGATTGGCACACCTCTTCTCGAATCGGTAAGTGGTATCGTGTCCACTCTATGAAACCATATGAAGAACATAACTGTGATTAATTCTCCAGCTCTAATATACAACGAGTACTGACTAAAGACAGAAACTCACCTCTCGGACAGCTCGATCGTGCATAAAGTACTCGTCCAACTCTGGCTCTTTGATCTCTCCGAAGTTGTAGGCGTCGGCAAATTCGAGAACAGAAATCCCGTGCTTGTCAGCATATGGCTGGAGAATGTGCGTGAAGTGTGTGGCCTCGGTCTCTGGAGGGATTCCAAGTCCATCAGGCCTAAATCGGGAGAGACCAGTGATGGGGTCCATTCGAGGCTCGGCCACCCAGATAGTGTGGTACTCCTGTTGAAGAGGAAGCATGTGGACGGTTGAGTGATCAGAAAATTGCTTGACAAACAGATCACCAGACGATATAGACGAACTTTAATAGCGGCCTGGATGGCACCCTTCAACCAGAGGTTGTTTGCCTTCTCATCTGCCCTGTCCAACTGGTTGTACGTCTGAAGAGCCATATCTGTTAAAAACGGAGGCTGCGTCCTGCAAAGATACTGCATAACGTTATGGATCAAATCAAGTAATTAATTCATGGACAACTTAACAATCAGCTACAACCACTTAAAAGCTAGAAGCAACTTACATAACTTCGGCTTCCGTTCAGAATTTTACCTAAAAATGTCCGAGAAAGCCCAAACGTTGGTCAGTTCAAGCTATGTACGATGAAAATTAAGGCAGAACAAGAACAAAACGAACCATAGTGCTTAATTTCAAAGATGAAGTGCTCGACCATGCCTTTCGCCATCTCGATCTTACCATCAATCAACAGACCGAGAGAGATGAAGTAACTATCCCAGTTGTAGAGCTCGTTGAACCTTGCTCCTGGTACAACAAATGGAATACCCTTGAAGTTTGTTTTCTTTGTTTCTGGATCAACAGTCTTGCGCATAGCGAGAGCAAGAATTCCAGGTCGGTCGTTGAGTGATTGAACGAATGCTGGATCGTCTGGGTTCGGAGGGAGAAGCTCCACCTGAAGACCCAGATGAGGCTTTTGAGCCGAGACCTCTCTGTAGTAGTCTGCCATCTCAGGTTCCCCATGGGGAACGTAGATCAACGGCTTAACATTGCTTGTCCTGTTCTTCGGATCTGCACAAATGATCTCAAGACCGTCTCCGTCGATTCTTCTGGTGAGCGCGTTCCAGAAAGAGTTTCGAATCATCCTTGACAATCTGTCAACCGGGTTCTCTGTCAGCCGAGCTTCGTCAAGTACAATTCTCTTTCTGCCGTAGTCTCGGGCAAGGGCAAGCTCTTGAAGCAAGTTGGAAAGCATGTAGTTTCCCTGAAAACAACGGAACCTCTCAACCCAGGTGAGCTTGTTGACATACATAAAAGCAAACAAGTAAACAAACAAATGCAAGGAGACGGCGACGTACCCGAACATCGAATGACTTGTAACCGTTCGAGGTAGCTGTGCCAAGAGTCATCACCTTGGGTCCAGAATCTGTGATGCAGATCTGGTAGCACGTCGAGCACAGTTCTTCATCAGACGAGCAGCTCCTAAAGAAATGGATTGAAAGCATGAACTCACTTGGAAATCTCCATCGGTGTCCTCTTGCTCAAGGACTAATCGCATGGTTTCTTCCACGTCAATCAGGAACCGCCTGGGAGCCGTAGTAGATTTTTCATCTATCAAGTGTGAACCCAGTACCAGTGAGCTTACACGAACTATGAAACAAGATACAACGATTGAAGTTCGGAACGGACCATGACTAAGTCGACGCTGCCTGTTCATAAGATCTTGACCGATACCGACTCCTCCAGCTTTGGAAGGAGCCGCCTTGAGATTGATGTTGTCCAAGAAACAAATCCGAAGAGACAAAAAGGTCAGCCATCATATGTTGGATGGAGTTTCGAGATTTCTCACATAGCATGTCACCATGCAATGAACTTAGAGGCAAGGACAATAGTGTATCCAGGAAATATAGAACAAGATTCCTCTCGATCAGTATAGTGGAAGAAGAAGATAAAAACAAACCTGACTGAACGTTCTGGCTCTCGAGTGAACCTCGGTTGAATAGTATTCACTAGCATCACTATCAACTGCCGGAATGGCCTTCTTTCCACCCTTAGTCAATGAGGTAGTGTCCGATGGGAATCCTAGTACCTTCACAGGGCCTGATGCCGGTGCAGCTGCTGGTGGACCTGTAGTCGAGGATGAAGGATCGGTATTTGAAGATGCACCAGTAGTAGCGCCCGAAGTGATAAGAGTTTTGGGCACCGGAGAGTTTATAAAAGGAGATTCATGGTCGTCATGAAATAGAAGTGAGTTGGATGTCTTCAATTGCGGTCTCTGCATCGTGTGTGAATGATCGTGTATGTTCAAGAAACAGTGCGTGTATGTCGTATGAGATATCGTTCAGAATGAGATGGAAAGAAGAAAGAAAGGAGAAGGAGGGAAAAATTGTCCCGGAGCTTTTTTGTGGGGAGAAAAAGTATTAGGAAGTTCTGTAGTGTCTGGATGAAAAATAGTAGGCTGAAGAATAATGATGATGTCATTCGGTTTGCTCTTTAAATCTCGTAGTAAACCATATACACATAAATAAACGACAACAACTTGGGAGAATGAGAGGAACGAAATGCAGTTTGAGAAGGGAATAGAACGATACAAAGTATGGATTTGTAGGGTACATGATATATATGATTTTGAGAAACAATGTAAAGGTTGAATGTATGCAAGTGACGATAAAGAGGGAAAGAAAGGAGGCGTCGTCTGGAAAGATAGATACCATAGGTTCGTCAGCATGTTGCATACACATCAAGAGTTGACAGACACCATGACTTACAACTCTAAAGAGAAAGCTGAAAGAAGAAGAAAATGAAGAGAGATGCCTATAGAAACGAAGGAAAGAAATTCGGTCCAGCCGACCATCCTACATTCCCGTGTGAGCCTCAATAAGGATCCCTTCATCCACTAATGTTTTATCCTGTGCGTTTCCGAGGCTGAGCAATAATGAACCTGATGAAGACGTGTATTCTTGTTGAAACCTAAATGACTCTACCGCCACCGTCGCCGGGGTTTCCTCCTCTGATGAGCTCCCAGGAGACGGCGAAGAAGAGGACCGATCTATCGGTGGACATGCTGTTAGACGAACGGTTTCTCTCTTGCCAGCAGAAAGACCGTCCCTGTCACCGACGGTGGCCGGTCGTTCTATTTCTTCCATAGCAGCTGTTGACCTTGTTCGAGTCCTCGTTCGAAACTGGTCTTCGGATCGGTCCCGTTGATCGATGATTTTCCAGACCGGTCGGTCCCATTCATCAGTCACCTTCACCCCTGGCACCATGACGAGTGAAACCAACATGGCCGTCAACGAGTTTGACCACTGATCTTTCGGGATCATTCCAATTGACAGATGTTTGAGTTTTGGAAAGTTAGTTCTCCCTCGTTCGAAGAGAGACCTGATCTCTTTCAGCGCCAAAAGATCCATTTGTGAGGGAGGTCCCACCGTCTCTGGCTCCCCACAAGGGTTTTCTGCATCCAGTCGGTAATGTATCCGACTCAACCTTCGATGACCTTGCTTGAAAAGTTCTTTTCCACCATCCAAGCTGGAGGAGAAGACCCGATGATTCGTCAGCTCGAGCGTCTGTAGGTTTGGACATAAGCCAAGGGCGGACAATTCGAGCAGAGAATCTTGTGGGCAAGACGACCGATCTGTCGAGAGCGATAAATGATACACCGTTGAGCCGATCGCAGAAAGGAAATTCGGTTCCGGACCCTACATAGTGCAAGAAGGATAGAGAGTCAGAAATTTGGGGTGCGACATGATACCAAAGAGAAGATATTTTTCAATGCGAATGGACGAACCCAGGGAGAAGCCTCCGGATATCGTTTCGTTGTGAAACTGAACTCGAGTTTCCTTAATTGTGGCAGGTGAGTCGTCTTTGATTGTCGTTCAACGATGCTCAATTCTCGAAGAGGTATGTTGTTTCCTGCCAGTGATCAGACCAGAATAAGAAGTTCAGACAGGTTGTCCATGCCAAGGCTTGATCAGATTTGAACGAAGAGGGCGAACCTTGGTTGAAGTGATCACATCGGATCTTCAGTGATTCCCTATAGATTCATACAAATTATCAGAAATTTGCCCTCTCATACTTTGATCTCGCAAGACACGGAATGGACAAAGAATAACATGAGTCGCAAGACAGCACTAACAAGGTGGGCGAGAACTCGATTATACCAGTCGCAGGATCGCCTGTAACGTTTGATACAGGTTTGTAAGAAAATTTTAGCCCTAACTTCCTCTCGCAGATATCTTTCAAATGTCTTTTCGACATGATTAGATAGATGATGACCCTCGTTACGCACCATACCAAATCTGTAGAACACAAAGGAGACAATTAGCCTCATACTCAAACAACAGTTGTAAGGAGAAGGAGTAACACAATGGTGTAGAGAACGATGTCGAGGTCGAAGAACAGGAGGGAAGAACAAAGACTCACGCTAAGCTCCCGCAAGTTTTTAAATATCGGGTATGTCAACACTTCACTCAGACTTCTGTTCTCCACCGCCAAAATCGTCCCTAATGACTGTAACCGACCGAGCTCTTCACTCTCGATCTCTTCAAATTCTTTCAGTAAAGGCCAAACAACTGTCGGAAACTCCACTTTTCTCACTCCGCCTTCCTTAAGCAGAATTGAGAGGAGCCTGAGCCTGATGGAGATTATAGCTTTATAGTTAAAGTCTTGCGGAAGGTTCGATGGTTCCCATGTAGCCCAGGTGAAAGTCCGAACGAATGACCGAAGCGGCCGAGAAACGATCGTCGAGCTCAACGAACTTGGGTTGGAAACCGTTCGAAGAAACCGTTTTCCGTTTGGTACGGTCGTCAGAGAGACATGCGCGTAGAGAAGAGGTAGCGCAACCGACTGCGGACGATATCAACAGAAACAAAGACAACGAGGGAGGATGAATTCAGTCGATAAGTGCGGTTCTCTTCATCTACTTTTTGGTCAAGATGGAGGGGTTGTGGTTCGTTCGGTCTATATATCCACTTGGTGCCTGACCACCTCCACTGTTAAAGAGATACAGAGTTTTCTAGACAAGATAGAGACCCTCCTGTTTTCTCTCTTATCTTGTGTTTTGCCGTGATGATAAGCCCAACACATATCGAGCTGACCGGCCAGATAATTACAGAAGGACAAACATAACCGCACGCACACAAATCGACTTACTGCAAAATCTTTGTTGACAACCAAACACGTTTTTAAGAATGCATAAACCTTGATAGATTCTTCGTGTTCATCCCCCGTCTGATGAAACGGAGAGATCGATACTTCGTCCGCGCCAGCCCGGATGATCGCTGCCTTGAGTTCCCATGGGATTAGTGGGAATGGTTTGAAAAGTCTATCTGTTCGGATGACGGGACTGGTGAGAAGACTGGAAACAGATACAGGAATAGGCATCTTGATGATCGAAAGACGAGCGATGACGATGAGACAAAGAGAGACGACACGACCTAGTGATGTAGGAGTGGAGAGGTTCCGATAGGAGAGGGAGACACTTGAGTGTGCAGAGGTGGAAGAGGATTGTAGAACACAAACAACAACGAGGTTTGAGGGAAAGGTGGAAGGAAAGATGAGTTCATAAGGTCCCTGACCTGTAGATCACTATCTTATGACTAGCTAATGAAAATATCCAAACAAGGTCAAACAATAAAAGTAGACGAGCCAAAGTAGAGGTGAGTTCAAAGTAACTCAAGCAATCGATGTGCATCTATCAAAGACAAGCTCAACTCACCAAACGTATAGAGCCTATCCTCTCTTTTTTCTCTCTCTTCTTCTTTTTCTACCTAGCTGGAAGCAGAATATCTAATGTTTGTATGAATATAATTTTGTGAGGGCTGAAAAGAATAAAGGAGTGGAATACGACTCGGTAAGAATTAAGCTATCTAGCTCGGGCTTGCTGCGCTTGCAAGCAAGTTTAATAGTATGTGTTGTCATATCTTGTTGTTTTCCTCCTTCGTTTCTGCCCCTAATCCATTTGTTCGACGCTCCCTATGTATCCCTTGAACGAGGCGTCAGATCAAGATCCATGGAACAAAGTTGAGCTGACCGATGCAAGCTCGGTGTTCGTTCATATGTCTTCCCTGTTAGAAGTAGAGAACCCTTACATCCTTAGGAAAAGTTTTTGTCAGATATGACCCCGATAAGGATACAAATATTTATTGATCATCGCCACTGGTCATCTTGTTGAATCTGAACTTCTGCCTGTGTCCCATTCAACACCATGAGAATCAACCAGGAATCCTTTCCTTGTCACGGCCGAAGCTTTAAACATCCATCGTGAGGCAGAAAATGCTATCTCTACAGCAAGATATATAAAAAGAGACGGAGAATAGAGTCATTTAGAAGGAAAGAGAGTCGGGATCTCCAGAAGCGAGAAAACGGAGAGGCTTGTATGGTTTGCAAACGAATCGACCAATCTCCGATTAGAGAAACAAAGGGGAGAAAAGAAGAGAAAGGAAGAAGAGAATGTAGAATGCAGATAGCGGGAAGAGAAGAGATAGGAAGGATATAAAGAAGGGAGGAACAGAGGCTAATAAACACATCGAACGTAAACCGTACTCTTTACAAGACTGTTAGGACAGAAAACAAAGGATCAAAAGACATCAGTCAACGTTTTGCCCAACGCGATCGTTCAACCGGAACAAGGATTGACAGTACGAACAATAATCAGGAGGCCTCCTAGAAACCAACGGCTCGCCGGCTCGTGGCGCAGGATCAAATTGAAGGCTGGAAGAAAAAAATCCAATCAGAACCAAGCTCTTATTCTGACAGAACGAAAGAGTATTGGAAACTTACAAAGTATACTTGAGTGCGTCATCGACCTCCAAGATGGCTGCTTGATTACCACATCGGTAGCAATAGTTCGGCGCCGAAAAGATGGTCACGACGTTTTTCTGAAAACAAATGAGGTCAGGAGCAGAGAAAGAACAGCGAGTGAGCCTTCGACGCCTTCAATGAGAGAAAAAAAACAGCACACGCGGAAGAGATGATATAAAAAAGGGAAGCGTACATCTTGAGCCCATGAGTATCCCTCCATGACCAGCTGATGTGCTCGGGCTACGAGTGTTAATCCATTGGAATGATTGAAAGCCTCACTAAAAAAACAATAAGAAAGGATTAGCACAAACCAAACATGACACATCAGCAAAAATACACCAAACGGGGAAAGAAAGTAGGCATTGAAACAGAAGATTCAGACGAACCTGATGTCCTGTCCGAATGTGTAACCGGCTCCTCGAGGACTTATACCCCAACCACATCGATCATCCGGATCAGACCAGAGCAAGTCGCACATAGGTCCCTCGTGAGGAACCTCTTGAATACGATCGATCGAACGTATATGATCTAGTGTGTCAATTGAAGGTGACAAGCCACCGTGAAGACAGAAGATCTTTCAAGTGAAACAAGGCGAATGGGGAAGCAAAGATGAAGAGATCAGGGATATATCCAATATCAGTTTAACGATACAGCATGTACTCACTTGGTTCTCGATCAAAGCGGTCAATGGTAAGTAATCAAAAAGATCGGTGAAGAACTTCCAAACGTTGGCGTTTCCGTACTTTCGCAAACATTCGTCATAGAAACCATAAACCTGAGTGATCTGTCGAGACTCATGGTTTCCTCGGAGAATCGTCACTCGGTCTCGATATCTAAGCTTCATAGTGACAAGCAGAGTGACAGTCTCAACCGAGCTGTTGGCAGGGAGAACAAAAGAAATCAAGAGACAACAGAACGGAGAATGACGAAGTGACGAGTCAGATGCTATTTCAGTTCTCATATTATGGTCGAAGAAGCTAAGAGGAAACGAACTGGTATCCTCGATCGACGTAGTCTCCCATGAACAGATAGTTTGTGTCTGGGGAGTTTCCACCGATTCGAAAAAGCTCCGATAGATCGTGCTAATTGAATCACATCGCACAGAAAAGAGCTTGATTAAGACCTTGTCTAACCATACTTGCTGAGTCATCTCTTCCCATCTTGTCTTCTGACTGGTCATGACCAGTTCTGACCGCTTGGTTGGACCAAGACACTGAGGCTGGTGGGCACTAAATGGATGAAGCACGTTTAAACAAGGTGACATGAAGATGATACGTACAAATTGGCCGTGGATATCTCCGCAAACCGTTACAGGACATCGAACTGGTTGCACGTTAGACTCCTCCATAAGGACCTCACGAGTCTAGAACAAGTGGATGATCGGATGTGTTAGTATAATCCATGAACGTTGATCAACAAGTCTGCAGTCCAGGATTCATACGAAAAAGGATGGGACATATAGATGAGATAGAAGGTGAAGAATCTGTATATAGATCGATGGAGATGCCTTCCATAACGTGATGTGTCGTCTGCCCGAGATTCTTGAGATGCTCTCTCCACAAGACGCATACAGTCCACTCTTTCAAGACAGCCATGATGACAAAGAGAAATGAACAAATGAAGCAAACGAATACGTACCTTCTCACAAAGTCTCTTGATATCCGCTTCACTCAGGGGTTTGCATTGCTGAAGTTGGGCGATCCATTGATCAACCTGTTTTTGTTTTTCCAACGCCGGAGGGGAGTAAAAAATTCCCGGAGAACAAAGATGATGTTTCGGGTGGATATAGTGTTATGTGCGTAAGACAGAGAAGCATGTAAACAGACATCAGTGTAAACGTCCAATGTCTCAACCGATACGCGTTTGAAAAGCGAAAAGACCGGTCACATCGATGGAGGCCTATTTTTTGAAGAGAGCGAGTAGGAAAGGGGAAAAACCTGCCAGTCGTTCAGACATTCAGGGCACGTACCTCTCCGGTGTCTCCCATATTGGAAACGAGAAAGGAACAGGAAAGGGATGTGTTGCTTGTCCTGTTGTGTGAGCTGAGTTGATTTGGGGTAAGTGTTAACTGACGGAAGTGTAAGAAAAGAAGAGAGTAGAAGGGCAAAAGATCAAGGAAGGGCAGTGATGGAAGAGGAAAAAGGAAAGAGAGAAAGGCAGAAGGTAGCGATGAACACTTTGTGCCCAAAGGCGGGAACTGTAACCATGAGGTGTAACCATCTCGAACAAGCTCAGGCCGCCCTTCTTATCTGTTCTTCCATAGGCATATCAAAAAAAAACATTCATTTGATCGTGTAGGGAAACCATGTTGATAGTAAGAGACATAGAGAGATTGGTATACGAACTGATGAGAGGTGAGAAGAGCTATGATTTGACACATACAGCTAATTGCTAATGGATTGATACGAGGAGGGAAGGAAAAAGAAAGATATTGAATGGTCAAGCCGAGACTTGATTATTTGCTTTTGGTCTTTCTTGTTTCTGTCCTTTGATCCTATGTCTGAGACGCTTGGAAGAGTAAGAAAAAGGTATTGATGCCTTGGATAGATATGCGCGCATAGATGTTGACACTGAGAGGAGCAAAGTCGCGACTAGCGATATTCTTTTAATCCATCAGATCTCAAGGATGGACGATTATGTCACTCAAGTAAGTCGAACCTGTACGATAGCCTGACTATAGACAACCAAACGGACCGAACTTTGCAGGGGAAAGGGAAGAAGAGGGTATGGAATGAAGGATCGCGGCTACCTTCTTTCAAAGCGGTTTCATATTTTTGGATTTTGATTTTATTTTCTCCTCTTTCTTCAGTTTGCTTGCTGCCTCCATCATCTCAGAAGACATTAGAAGTATTCTAACACAAGCTTATGCGCGAATGTGTGATCGATATATTCCTAATTGCACGTAATTAGACTAGCAACATGGATGGTTCGATCATCTTCTGCGCAGCCAACGCTCACGTATTCAAGTTTAGATCAATTCAAGAAGCCGGAATCAGATGAGTCAAGTTAGAAGGAATGGAAGGCTAACGAAAAACACCGAGAAGGCAAAAATATGATAGATATGATGGTGATGATGATGGTGATGATGGAGGAGAAGATGGCGGTCGATTGTTTGGATACTGCTCTTCAAACAACCTTGACCCTGCTCGTTTGTCTATCCCACTGAGCAGGCCGATCAAAGAGATCATCGCTACCTATAAGATCACAGAAGGTTTATCTATATCGTGTAGTCTCTATGGATGACTGTTGCCACGATCACTGAGAAGACGACGTCGTCCTTGCGTACTATACTATCTCATGAATGAAGGAAGATTTAGAAGTTTCGGGGGCAAAGAACACGGAACTTCTCTCCTTAAGTGTAATTTCGGGCTCATTCTTCTTGGTTACACGGGGCGCGACTTCAAAGAACTTGTCTCGTCGTTCAAACATCCCCGCGCTTATCCCCGACACCGAAATTTCTCTACTTACGTGCTTCAAACAAGTTCTTCTCTCTCGATCCTGTTGAGATCTTGTCCGCCTACACACATACACACACATACACGCACACACAAACACATACACGCACTGTGTGTCTCTCATATCGATTTCACGTGTCTTCGCATACCCATCCTCTGTTCGTCCCGTCGTTGCGAGCTGTCCTCGTTCGCTTTCTCTTATAGCCGGACAGACTCCAGTCGTTATACCTTACAGATCCGTCCTGTCTCTTCTGGGATCCTGTAAAAGACCATGGGAGCCTCTTGCTGCAAACCTGACGTCCGTTCCTTTTATCATTCCTTCCTCTCTCTCGAGCTTTCTTACTCCTTACCTAAACCGTATTGGGGTACCGTTCTTTCAGGTCATCGATTATGATGGGGAAACGAACTTGTTTCATTTCTATCTTCTTCGTAGCGTCGGCAAAGGAGCATTCGGCAAGGTCAGTCCCCGCTTTCTTACAAATAACTCAACTCTCTATGCGGCACCTGTCCTGCTTCCTCTTGACCTAGCGCGAGATGCGAAACGCAGGCAAACCAGCTTTCTTGCTATTTGTTCTCAATAGAGAAGCAGTCCTTTGGACCACGCTGACGACTACTTGTATCGTCCTCTTTTCCTTCATTCTGCCAGGTCCGAGTCGTTCAGCATAAGCAGACGAAACAGCTCTTAGCGTTGAAGTATATCAATAAGGCTAAGTGCTGCAAGATGAAAGCTGTGGCTAATGTTATCCAAGAGAGAAGGCTACTTGAAGAGGTATGTCTTTCGTCGCGTAGTGTTGTTGTCCTTAGAGAGTGCAAATAGGCGAAAAACTAACGGCCCCTTGTTGTCCAACTTGGATATATGCGGTCTGTTAGATCGACCATCCGTTCGTTGTTAATTTGAGATATGCCTTTCAGGACGATGAGCACTGCTTCTTTGTGCTCGACCTCATGTTGGGTGGCGATCTTCGGTGTAGGTCTTTCTGGTCGTCCACATACATCGATATCTTTTTCATATCGTCTCGAGACGCGTCACTGAAAAGTTCTTGCAACAAATCTTGTGATAACTTCTACACTCAGTCCACCTCGACCGCCTGGGCTCACTACCTGAAGATGCTGTCAAGTTTATTGTGGCAGAGATCGTACTTGCAATCGACTATCTGCATTCGATACGAATCGTCCATCGGTGAGATCTGTCACCTTTCTTTCACAGCCTATGAATCTTAATCATCTTCTAAACTTCTGAAGTCACCCCCTTTTCATTCTCCTCGGCTTACCCTTCCTCCATTCTTTCCCTTCTGCTACCTTCTATAGTGATTTGAAACCAGACAACCTTCTCCTTGACGAACGCGGTCATGTCCATCTGACGGATTTCAATATCGCCGTTCACTTTATACCGTCGACCGCGCCTAACTCAAAACGACTTATGGGCGTTGCAGGCTCGATGGCCTATATGGCACCCGAAGTCCTCAACCGGAAGGGTTATGCCTGTCAGATCGATTGGTGGAGTTTAGGCGTGATTGTGTACGAGCTCTATTTCGGAAGGAGACCTTTCAGAGGAAAGACGAATAGTGCGTTGACAGAGAGTATTGCTGGTGATCGTTTGGTCTGGCCGGATGATGGGGAGACTAAGATTGGAAAGGATGGGAAGGAGTTCATCAGTTCGGTACGTCTCGCTTCTCGGATGCTCCTTTTCGAACGCGAATGAAACCAATCTGAAGAATGAATAGAATCCGCTAAGTGGATGGAAAAAACGCTCATCATCCATATTCCTCTTTTCTTTCAATTCCGACATACAACATATCTTCTTTTCAGTTGCTGGAGCGAGACCCGATGAAGCGACTTGGTTGGAAAGCAGATGGAACCGGTCTGGTCGACATCAAGCGACATCCTTGGCTTTGGTCGATTGATTGGTCAGCGGTCGAAAGCAAACAGGCTATACCTATCTTTGTGCCTGACGTACGTTTTCTCTTTGCCCGGTCTCTTCTCTTTCAAATCGAGTACTGACAGGATTTGGCTTGTCTCGTCTGGTTCGCGATCTCTTCCTGATGGAACACAGTCTAAAAAAGCAAACTTTGACGCGACACACGAGCTCGAGGAGCTATTGTTGGAGGAAAATCCGCTGAAGGCTCGAAAGAGAAAGCCGAATCAGGACGTTTCGTTATTGAGCACAGATATGCGGTTAATGGAAGAACAGTATGTTTCTACTTGGGTATTTATTGCAGTTTTCTTTCTTGAAGAAGCAAACAAAATTGATCCTGTTTGGTTCTTTTATCCTTCAATACAAAGCTTTCGAATATACGACTATCGCCGGATGTCTAGGAAATCCTATTATCATCCCTCAATCCCGCCAATGCCCTCACTTCCCGTCACAAGTTTGAAGAACAATGCCAACTCTCTGCTCACAGTACCGGCCTCGTCCACGTCGATCACGACGTTGACGAAGTTGATACCACCCGGGCCGGTAGCACAAGCCGGGTCGACAGGACGACCTCGACCGGAACGCACAAATTCGAGTATATCAGCCTCTCATCTCGTCAGTCGAACAGGATTGAAAGTGGAAAGCAGGATTGCTGACGGAGGAGGTAAGCTGATTGGACAGGGTGAGCAAGGAGGAGGGTTCGAGTTGGATCCTATGGTTAGTTTTTCTTTGCTCGTCTTCTTTTCCTCTCTAGGGATGATCGGTTTGATTTCGTCGGTCCGTTCCGTGTAGTATCTGACAGAGGTTATATTTTTGTGTGCTTTCATCTGGATCAGAGGACCTAGAGTTGACAGAAACATCGAAAAAGAGGAATTGTCCGACCAGTCTCTTAAGACAATCGGCTTTCAAACTTCTCTCGTATCCTTCCATTTATTCGTTCGACTTGAAACTCGAAAACTTCAACCGAAAGTTTCTATCGACAACCGATACATCAACATTGACACCCTTTTATCACTCGTTCCGTCCTTCGTGTTTTATACCCTGTCTCTAGGGTATCTGCTTTTTCTCTCTGTGCTTTTCCTCTTCTCCCTTGTCTTTCTTTTCATCACCTCTCTCTTGCTTTCAGAAATGTACTCTTCTCCTCTGTTTCTTCTCCTTTCCTTTCTTCTCTGCTTAATCTTCCTCTTTTACGAGGCTTTCTTCAATCAGTCGACAGTCTTCTCTACGACTGAACATAACGCTTGGCATGGGGAGTATCTTCTTCTTTTTTTTTTTTTTGGGTAGCTGTCTTCAATCTTCATAATCCACACTTCCGATCACTCAAAAACTCGGCATTAACGACAGCT
>MVAH01000071.1:0-2500 GCA_014825575.1 Phaffia australis | reverse complement strand
TCGGAGGATCGGACATGAACGGATCGGATCCGAGGACGACAAACATATATCGTTCGATTGAGCAGGGTACAGCCAAGGTGGATGTCTGCGCTGGTGTAGGGGATGGATCTGGTATGACGGGTGAGGCCGTTGTTTTCGTGGTAGTAGCAGTATCGTTGTTATTGTTGTTATTATTATTGCTGGTGTTACTGTTATTGTTATTGTTGTTAGATTTCGAATTTTGTTGAGACACAGGCTGGGTAGGTGATGGAGAAGGAGCTGGTGATGATAGAGAGAACGGATGTGTAGTATGTAGATCAAAAAGCTAGAGGGAGGAGCACAAGATTAGAAGATGATCCTTCGACCTACAGACGCGTCCAAGCGAGAGAATGAGGGAGAGAAGATCGAGCGAGAAGAAAGAATGAAGGAAGAGAATTCAAACTATCGACCGACCTCTATGCCACCAACGAAACCCTCCATGATGCCTTGGCCAGGGTTGACAGCTCTAGATCCAGGTTCTCTACCGGATGATACAATCTCGCCTGAGCCTACCGGCCTGTGGTGTTCTTCCTGACTGAGCGGTCGACCGGCCCGAACAAATTGCCAGAAGCCGGCTGGTGATTGAAAGTATTGGGTGTGGGTGATCGGAGATAGTGCCGGGTTACCTGACGAAACTGAGAACGTCAACAGTGCTAGTCGGAGCTGTTGGCGAGATAGCGGGAAGATTGGAACGAGACAAGATTGGGCGAGGTGAAAAGATAGAGGGAGAGAAAGAAAGGTCAAACGAGGCAGAGCAAAGCAAGGCTTAAGCCGTGATCGTCTTCAAAGCGGTAGAAGAACACCAGGAACCAAGAAACGAAGCTTTGACTCACTTGGGCGGAACCAACGTTAGCCTGTAGGCGACCGATACACTGATTCAAGTACCCACTCTGTCCGAACAGTTCATCCCATCTGGACTGTACGTGTGGGGAATCGTCTACGACGACGACGACGGCAATCTCTTTTGGCAGCAGTCTTGGCGAAGACACTGTTGTCGATGTCGCCAGTCTAGTTGCTTGACCCGGTGGGTTTCCCAGAGGTTTCACAGACGCCATGGACGGAAGCAACGAGCAGGCAATGGGAAACGACAATGGTGGTGACAATGATGACAACGATGATGATATCGAAGCCGACACCTCCAGTCGTCTGTAGATGAATTCTAGGAACAGGATCACGGAGAAAAAAGAGCCCGTGCGGCCGAGAGCAAACCGGAGAAGATGCTGATTACGTAAGCAAACATTCCCGAAAACACCCCAATCGCGCTCCCGGCTAGACCGGCGCTACATTGTACATTGCTGGCTGGCAGGACGGTCATAGAACATATCATCGTCTTCAATATGTGCACATGTATATGTGCGTACATATGTGGGTATGAGTGCGCGTGTGCTAGTACGAGAGGGTGGATGTGTTTGTTGGATGTTTCTCCTCGGACGGGCGCGAAAGTTATCGGGAATCAAATTTGTATATAAGCGATCGAACTGATGTACCAGAGGGCAAGGAGAGCAGCAACAGCAGCAGCAGCAGCAGCAGCAGCAGCAGTAAGAATGGCAACACCAGTGAGGACACGAGCAAGGACAAAAAACTGGCGTATCTGTTCTCTATCGGAAACATTCTACCTTCAGACAGATAGAAGAGTTGAGGGACAAGTTTATTGTACACGTTCGCTTTGTTGTCCTCTATCGGTCTGGTGTTTGTTTCATTTCGGTTTGTTACATTCTACCTCTTGCTTTTCTACGCTCAATAAATTGCCATGATGAATGATGATGAGAATTCCTTAAACAGTGTTCTTTCGGAACCAAACAAGCGCATCCTCATTTATGCTCTATTGTGTCTCTGGTGTTGATCGTCTGTTTGATAGAGCAGAAGAGAAAGGGGAACAGAATGATACTCATACTGAATTTTTTTTTTGCTTTTATTTTTTTTATTAATTTTTTTTTCCTTTAACGAATTCCGTTGCGTCCATTTTCGACAATCTTTTTTTTTAACTTTTTTTTTCTTCTTCTTCTTCTCACCTTCTTCCAACAAGGACAACTGTCAATTTGTAGGATGAAGCAGCGCTCAGATAGACCGATAGCCTTTTGATTTAGACAACCGTCATAGTCAATATAAAAGACAAGGACAACAACGAAAAACTCGCTCACATGGCTCATCATCACTCCCACCAGTATGACCTGGTCCGGCCATCATCCCAGTTCTATTCTCAATCGTTTCTTCATCCTCATCAGTATCACCAGCAGCAGCAACATCATCAACAACAACAGCATCAACAAATGATACAAAAACAGTTACAGCAACAGCAGTATCACCAGCAATCTCTTGCTCATCAGTCAGATATCTACCCTTCTTATGCTAGCTACCAACAACTCAACACCTATTCTTCTTCTACCCCGGCTGGTCCTTCGACAACCAGTCTTGTGCCGTCTTCTCCACCTTATCTGTTCGAATGTCCCAATGTTGCCTGTCCTCGAGCGTACAGTTAGTG